>JAVQJL010019597.1:0-27103 GCA_036024295.1 Nannoperca obscura | reverse complement strand
CATTATTCGATACGATACCTTGTTGTTTTCGCCCATGATTCTATGCACTTTATGTAAAGCTCTTACTTTTTGGAAGTCGCTTTGGATAAAAGCGTCTGCTAAATGCCTAAATGTAATGTAAGGTAATGTTTCTATTTTTCTGGTCAGCATTTCAGTGATAACCGCCTTTCCCAACATGACGTGTCAGCGATCCATACAGGGACTGGCAATGACACAAAAACTAGCCTGATGGCTTGTTTTCGGCTATCAGTTGCAGCAATGTTGTAACTGAATTATTGTGACCATTATCCACATGGATAAGACCTTGGGAACACTTATTTTTTGGTTGTGTTAATAGCAGGGTCTCAATTCACCTCCTTAGTAGGTAAGCCAGCACTTCGGCTAAGTCAACGTCCTCCTCTGATGCTGGCTGTCTGTCTCCTTGCTGCCTGTCAGCCGTCCTGCGGCCTCGGCTGCTGCTGCTGCTGCTGCTCTGGTTTGATTCTGCTACTTCAGGCTGCTCAGCTGGGTTGCCACTGGAAGAGCCCCTTCCACCAGACATCCCAGAACTGGACTGAGAGCCCATAGACTGAAGAGGGCCTGGCAGGGAGAATACATTGAAATTAAATGATTTACCTGGTGGAAGCCAGGTGAACACAAATACAGTGAGCGTGTGTACATGAGGAAATAGGCAAACAGAAGTTAGGTAACAACGGCTGCAAGACCTGCATTAGCTAAACTGGCATTAATTTTTTAAGTTATTTGCTCAAGCCACTGTACATCCGCTTCTGCAAATATACACACGCGTACAGCAAAGAAACCGACCATTATATTCGTACTGTACGTTATCTCATCATGATTAAGATGAAAATAATGATTTTGTTGCGCTAGCGAGCTAAAAATGCTAACGACTTAACGTTAACACTACCGTTTGACTGTCAAACGGTCTTCTTGACAGCTCGTCAGTCCAGCTCTTTGTCGTTTCGGTACGAACTTTACAATTTGCCCGATGTATAACTCCCACACGGTCAAACATATAACGTTTATAACACAAAACAAGCAAAAGGTTTGACGGCACAGTGTTTGTTCAGTCGGCTAACATGGCCAGTTCGTGAATCGCCATGTTGTTTACAAAAGTGTGAAAAAACCCTGCGCGTGCCCCTGCCCTTTCGCCGTCACGTGATCAGCACGACTGTCGCTCCTGCCAGCTCTACAGGAAAAAAATATAAATAAATATTCATATATATATACATATACATATATGACCAGTTAAACAGGCATAACATAAAAATATAGTGTACAGCTATAACATGAAAATGTCAGGCAAAATGTGTAGTTTTTGCTTATTTATCTTTAGCGTTCAATAAACAACATCGTTCCTGCTCATTGCTTCATTTGAGATCACTGTGTTTAGTGTTCGTTTGACATCACGGATGGTTACAAAATGAATCTACAGGACACAAGCCCAGTGGTGTGATAAGACTTGACATTTCTTGTTGGAGAGTCAAAGGATTCCGTTAAAAGTTTTTGATAAACATCTTTACTATGAAGACGTCAAGAGGCCATCGTGATACCTTCGTAAATTGTCTGTGGTTTCACTTTTTAGGACTGGTTGCGTTTGAGGTATCTGTGCCCTTGGGGTCCTGAATCTCATAATACATACATGTTTGGCATATACCTCCATTATTTAGCTCCTACAAAACAATGTCATCAGCTTCAGTTTCCCTGACATGCCACACTGGATTACCAGGGCCCCAGGGTGTGTCATTTTGTTTCTAGTGATTTAAATAATTGCACTTTTATATCTCCATTGGAATATGCTCCACTACAGCATGACATCAACTGAAATGTGAATTGCTTCATGACACATCCTGCGTTATTACCTCATCGTGGCTCTGATTTAAGGAGGGGTCCTGAGTCAAAATCTGGTTTTAAGCATTTTATTTGAGTTTAAGGTTTTTTACAGAATACACAGTGAGCAGGAGCAATAGGAGGTCTGTGCCCAAAAGCTCCATGCTCCCATAGTGGGTTAATCCAGTCCAGCTGACATGGATCTTCCTGAAAAGGCTCCCATGATTGTATGATTTAATGAAATTTGGTTTACAAAACGGTCTATTTAAAACTACCTTCTGTCTAAACATGTAAACAGAAACAATTGCAGTTTTGATTGCAATGTCAGTAATTAAATAACTGTAAAAAGAGTAGTAATTTTCATGTCTTGCACATAGTTGCCTACATTTCATGGCCCTTTGACCGTGATACATTTTTTTCTGTAATATTTTCTGACACTTGATGCAGAAAATAAGTTGGAATTTTGCATGCAGATATTTGTGACCTCACAAAACGTGAAACCAATCATGATTCCATATGCAAACAGTGTACATGCATATTTTAGGTATTTAAGGTGAAACTTCCAGCACACAGAAAAGGTACTTAGGGGGAAAGCAGTGGGGAGTGGAGCTTTGGTGGAGAGGCCACACTTTGCAAATTGTTGTAAATATGTCAGACTGTGCTGTTTTAGGTTGTAAAACAGAGCCAGGAGCCTCCATCCACTATTTGCCAAGGAATCCTGTGCTGAAACAGAAATGGATGGACTTTATTTATAGACAGCGATTAAGCAGACCTTCACATACAGTAGGAATCCGTATTTGCGGCGCACATTTTAGCAACGACTGTTTCGTGAATTTCTTTCAAAAGTCCATGGGTTTTGCCAAAAAGTTGATTCTGAAGCCTGACGCTGTGCCATTCATTTACCCTGGAAACCCGACGTGGCTTAGGGACGTAAGTATCAAGTTTACTGGCCGAAGTTTCCAAATAAACGCTTTTCTCCGAGCAACTGCCTGAGGAGGGATTGCTTTTCAAAGTGTTAGCTAACAACAGCTAGCTGTCTGGTGATTTCAAATAGCGTCACTGTGTATTTAACGCTCGGTGCATAGCTCAGCGATATAACGCAACCGGACATCAGTCTCTTGTGATTTGAATGAGAACACTTTTGTTGTAAAAACTTCTGTTAAGTTATTGTTTTAAAGTGCGCTGCGGATGTACGGGGCTGTCGCTTGTCCTTTGGAACCGTCCCTGAAGAGGTAGCGTGGGACGTAGCTCCGACGCAAGCTCGTTGGTTTTGACGCAATACGTATCGACACGCCCTGTAAAAAGGCATATCTTTGGATAATCCTAAACTTTGTATTTTATATTGCTAACTTTTTCGTTATTTGTGAGCAATTTATCCAGTAAAAGTTTTATATGAAGTCTGCACTGAATTGCTTTCAAGCTAATACATACTATGCCCGTTATACCATAAACAAAGCTGAAGTTAAGGTGGGCTAATAGGTAAACATAGGCTTGGTTTAAAAGGTTAATGTGAAGTGGTCTCAAAAGGTTAAAATATTAAAAATATCTTTTTGGTAGCATCTATAGCGTCTACATGAAGGGACAGAGTAGACTTGAGGGAGCTCAGGTCCTTTAACGTGTGCAGCAATATGTTGCATATCTTTTACCAGTCTGTTGTTGCAAGTGCAATTTTCTTTGCAGCCATCTGTTGGGACAGCAGCATCAGGGCCGGTGACACTAAGAGGCTAAACAAGCTGATTAGGATGGCTGGTTCTGTGCTGGGGCCTGTGCTGGAGCCCCTGGAGGTGGTGGTGGAGAGGAGGATGTTGCACAAACTGCTCAGCGTAATGTAAAGCGTAACAATTTTCCACATGCCCTGCACAACCTACTGGTCAGACAGCAAAGCCCATTCTGTGGGAGGTTCCTGCAACTTCCCTATAATAAGGACCGCTACAGGAAGTCATTTGTGCCCACTGCGATATCTGTATATCATGACTCTTCTCTGTGCCAAGAGAGGAGACTTATCCACTGTTGAGTGGCAATGGACAACATACTTATTTGTACAGATAGATATATGTATATATATACTTATATATCTAAATCTCTATTTATTTATTAATTATTTTTATTGTTCCTTTTCTAAAAACTGCAACACTACAATTTCCCCTTCCCCTATCTATATTAACTCATGCTTTATGTTTACTGCTTGTAGTGACTGTACTTTTTCAGTAAAGTGAATGCAAAATTGAACAAACCAAATGTATCTACAATATTGTTTTGTTTTTGTCTTTGATGAAGGGGGCAGATGCTTTATGTTTAAAAAGAGCAGATGCGGCCTGCCAGTGTACCCCATTGGTCGTGCATGAAGTTGGCCTTCAGTGTAGTCTTCCTGTGATCAGGACCAGGACTGTGGGGACCCAGCTGTCCAAACGAAGACTGATATACAGGAGAACCCTGGGTGTGTTTCTGTCAAACGGCTGATGATTGCTCTCTGTGCGAAAATGCTCACCCGTTTATCACCTTCTTCTACACTGTATCCAATATGTTCTTTTGTTTTTGGATCACAGGTGTCCAGACAAAGCTGTCCACAACAGGTGTTGGTGTTGTAGAGACAAGACCAACAGAACAATCCATCGGAGGGCTAATTTTAACCTCTCAGAAACCTCCTCCATCACCTCCGACTGATTGGTCACAGCCTGAAATTGAAGATGATGACCGTTGCGTGACTGTGGTAACTTATCTTTTGTTACAAGTCTCTCTCTCTGTCTCATGGAAGAATCAACCAGTGTTGTCACCACCATACTGCAGGCATGTGTGCTGTAAGTTGCACCGTAGACTAATGCTTGCAGTGTCTGCATACTAATGACGGTTGAATATATCTTCCTTAACAAGCGCACGCTGCAAAAAAAGACTTCCTTCATTTACTTCTTGTGCTCATCTATTTCTACAGTATAACATTAGCAACACTGCTTTTAACTTATCTCATTATAATCAGAAAACATCTGTTATGTAAAAACATTTTGTCAATTTAACAAGATTCTTTTCTCATTATAATAGATGCTTTATCATGATAACAGCATACATCTCTGCAGATGTTGCGTTATTTCTTATGGGATGGCTTGTTCTGCCAGTTAGATGGAGGGATGAGATACTCATTCTGCCCTTCAAACCCTGTTAAACCACTATTTTGGGGCTTATGTTTTAATGATAGATAGCAAACACATTGAATTAAAGTTAAATTTAATATTAAAGAAATGAACGTTGCATAGCTTTAAATGGAACTGGGCTTCACAAACTAATGCTACACCATCAGTAACTAACCTGCACTGACTAGAGTAGGTAACAATAAGTAAACAGATGGCTTCAAAATGCAAACACATATAAACATAATAAAATATCAACAGGGAATGTGTGAAATGATATGCCTACCTTACAAAGCATGGGAAATGAGTTGCTCATTATACATGATGTTATTCAGATTTAGACCTCATGTAATGACGGCTGAATGTTTTCATTGATCACATCACACACAACATGTCCATTAGCACATTTTTGTAGAGTAATGATTGGCCAAAAACTTTGAATTATTATAGCATTATCAAAATAAGGCGCCCTTTTGTTACTTGCAATGCAAAAGTTACTTCATATCTGTTTTATACTGCAAAATACATTTCAGTTCAGTCTAAATCAAGTTATTTTAAACACTTTGCTGACCTTTATTAGATTATTCAAACCTAACAGATACAAATCAATGGAGAAGTAATTTGTGTTTTTAACAGTATAACGTAAAGCTGACATTAAGACAATCTAAACCCATACCTACATTTGGAAACTTGCACAGAGTGGGCTCTGCAAAACATGTGATCACGCAAGAGGCTTGGTAAGAGCAGGGGCAGCCATATTTGCGCACCTAAAAAATCTGTTCATAGACAACCAGAACCATCCGGCTGCTGACTTCAGCATAAGAAGCAGTAGTTTCTGACACAGTATAAAGCTCAAACTCTTAAGACCTTCATACTTAGGTGGGGGGGGGGGGAACACAGAGTCGCCAGTTCATCTGTGACTTCATCTAAGTCTGTTCATCTGCCTTTTTAATACAACACAGTAGGAAACAATCGCCGGTAATTGTGAATGGATAGTACCACACCCCATTTATGTCAAGTATTGTTACGTACTGTTCCTCTCACACTCGACATGCTGCAGCCAGATAAAAACACATAATGGTTCAAGTGGAGATGACATCAGTCGTTCAGCATCCTGCAAATGTAGATTTTTCTAAAATATCAAATTCAGGAAATATCTTGAGAGATTCCGGTCTGTACAATAAGTTAATACAGTGAGCATATATTCAATAAAAGTAGGCGTATTAATAAATAATACCTCTGTTTAGCTTTTTTAACATGTTTATTTTAAAGTGTATTCAGCTGTAACTGTTACTGATCATGTGTAATATGTCCTACAAAACATGTTCACTCAGCAGTTTTGCATAGTGCTCTGGGTGGTTCCTTTTAAGGTAAACATTCATTTTTCCTTCTACTCGCTGATCTCCAGTCAGGCCTGTGAAGAAGAAGAAGAAGAAAAATTTAGGATCCTACTTGATGAAAATAACACATGATACTGAATGTTTATATCAAGGGTTGGGCAGTTTGACAGCTTTGAGCTCACCCAGCTTTCGAGCCATTCCTTCAATCTTCTCCAAGGCAGACTGCACATCCCCTCCCTCTGGAACCAGGACCTCTATCTCTCCCACATGGTAGCCAAAGTCAGCTTGGTCCAGATCTATCTGCACCCCCCCCTCTAAAGTGAACGACCGCCGCACTGTTGTAAACTCTGCAAAGCATACCAGATTCACTTTGCTCAGCCAGGACTCGTCCTCCTGTGAGGAGCTCGTCTCTGTCTCTCTGTCCTCGCGAGTGTCTTTTATGAGCTCTTTCACTCTCTGTTGAATTTCAGGCAGATCAGTTATCTCCTTGTAGCGAGTACACAGTGCTGCCGCTTTCGATTGGTCTCCACTCGTGCCGTCTTCTGTGCCGTCGACAGTTGCTGGGCACTTGAGCTCCCAGCATCCTTTACGTTTACGCAGCCACGTGTCTCTTAAAGTCAGGTCAAACTTGAGGGTGTCAAAGTACTGGTCAAGAAACTGCCGCTGACCAACACACACTGCTGAGTAAAAGAAGTGGGCGGAAGAGAGATAGATGACTTCAGAAATTGATAAATAAATATAAAAATATTAATGAGGCTGATACAGATAATTAAACTTCATTAGTAACAAGGGACAGATGGCCAGTGTCACTACAGTTACAGTGCAAAACACAGCAATTAGTACCATTAAATGTTGTAAAAGTCCTTCAGTGGCCATTTGTAAGTTCGCGTGGATCACAGCATCAGTTAAATGCCTCAATTCTAAATTTACCCATGCGTAAATGTGTGCTAAACACAAATTAAACACGTACCCCCGATCTCCTCCAGTGTTTTCACAGTTTCAGCATTGAATAGAAACTTTCTTTCCACTTCCACACTCATCTGAAATGACAGAAGATCAACACCAACAATCCTGTAGGATTATGATCCAGCTAAATTCACTTTAACCTGCTTTAACTGATATTAATCTTTACAGGCAGGTGTACATTGTTACATTAGGATGTGTTCTTTTTATTGGGTAAAAAGACATTGGCCATGTTATGAAAAAGTTGTTTGTTTTGTTGTTTGCCACTTCTTTTAGAAACCCCTTACAAAGTTTATCCCCAACAACAGTGGCCAAGTCAAGATATCAACATCAAGTCAAAAGTTAAAAGCTATTTTATAGACTTTTTAAATGTATTATACATTAACCAATGTAAAAACATTTACCAAGTCATTTACTTAAGTACTGTACAGTATGTAAAATTCATTTGAATTTATTTCATTTACTCAACTAGATTTATTTAACAGTTTTAATTACTACTTACTCTCCAAATTAAGGTAGCACATACAGCATTTAAAATAGAAAATACATTGCATTATTATAGATAAATCGACCAAAAAAGTATATAACTTATTTTAAATTACCAAAATGCATATTACACAGTAACAGTAATACTAATCTAATACTACAACATTAACAATAATAATAATGATATAACGTCCTTCTGTACATTTGTGCTTTTACTGAAGTAACATTTTGAATGCATAGCTTCTACTTGTACTTTCACTCGAGTATTTTTTTTTTTTACATTATAATATTACTTAAGTAAATATGTGCTTACTTGTCCCACCACTGCATTTCAGTGGTCCCAATGTGGTTTCTTAGATTTTTAGCTTGGTTGTTTTTGCGTTGTGTACATTTTATAGTTATTCTGATTGGTATCACCGGTGTTTTATTGTAAACTGTCAGCCACTGCTCAAAACCGAGTTGTTGTACCAACTATATTACTGTAAAGTAACACAGCAGTAGCTCCCGCAGCCGCACCTGTCAACAGGATCATTCAGCCCAAGGTGCTGCTGCTGCAGTCATACAGGAAGTACAAGTCAAAATCACCAAACTCAACCACAGAGTTTTAAATATCAACACAGACGTAGCGAACCGCAAGCTCACGCACCTTCCCAAGTCAAGTCCTTAAATCCAAATCATTCGGCATCGACAAAATGAGCGACAGATCAATCTGAGCAGCCAATACACGTCAGCGGAGTTTATTTTGCACAGGCGCAATTAGAGGCACCTACCAGGGTATTCAGGAACATCACTTCCTGTCCCAGTAACGCAGGGGCATACGGGTGGTGCAGTTTTAATCCCCTCTGCTTCATAAATATGTATTGCACACAGCCGACTGTTGATATGCGCCACACCTAGCCTATCGTTTGATTGAAAACATGTCATAATTCCTGCTGAGGGTGCTGAGCAGAGCCTCCGCGGTCACACCTCTATAATTCAGCTTTAATTAACTCGTCACACTCTTTGTGACAATCCAAGTTGGCAGAATGGGGACTCATTTTTTATTCACCTTTACTGTGAAAACGAGCAAGGCTTTCGAGTTAAAGGGAATTCCTTGTAATAAAGGCATCGACGTTCTTTCTTTTTTAAATGAACTATCGTGCCTTTTCCCCCCTCTCGTCTTATCTTTATTGCTCAATAAATAATCAGTGTTTCAACATACATTAATCATCTCTAATATCCGCGGGGTTACATAAGGGATTTGATAGCCGTGTCTGTCCCTTCTGAATGTCAGCAATCAGCCTTGGGGGGAGCTGTGGTCTGTTTACTAGAGGGAAGAGGGGAAGGAGAGAGGGATAGGGCGAATGAAGGGAGGGGGAGAACAGAAGAGAGGGGAGAGAGAGAGAGAGGGAGGGCAGGCAAGAAAACTTTTCACTTCTGAGGAGCCACAGAGGAAGCGTGTGTGTGCGTGCGTGCTGGAGCGGCGACCATGCAGGTAAAAACGCATTAGCTAATTGCTCTGAACTTAATTAAACGTCATTCGCGATCGGTTAATTGTGCTGATTTGAGCGCGGAGAGTGGCCTGCGACTGATAGAGGATCGAGCAAACGACGGATTGTGCCACATACTAATCCGATCCTTTATAGAAATCCAACATTAAATCCCAAACTTTTTCTGCCCCTCGTCTCTTTCGCCTGCTCTCCTTACACCACCCCCATCGTCGAGGCGACCGCGGCGCACGTACTCCGCTTCAAGTAGCTTTTTAGCGTTTAATCTTTTCGCCAATTACGGCTGGAAGCTTTTAAAATGATAGGTTAAATGGCCATGTGTTGCACCGTAAGTATTTAAGGTATGGATTTGAGCGCTAGGACGCGTCAAAACGGGGTCTGCTGGGCGGCGAGGGAGGAGGGGGTGCGAGTGTTTTCTAACACATCTGTAAACGGAGCCCACGTTCATTAATTAAATGGCTTTAGTCCGGCTAGGCCTCAATTTGCGCTGTTGAGCAGCAGGCGGCGGGCGGTGCAACACTAGATGCCCCATTGGCAGCCCACAATCAGAGGGGTAAGGAAATAACTCGAGGCCGAGGTTTTTGATCTAAAGCCTAGTGAGTGTGTTTTCTATCCTGGGTGAACTCGGTCGGTGTATTGAGGCTGCAGTTCCCACCTGGACCAGGCAGAGTTTGTAGGGAGTGGGGACTAGCCAGTTGGAGACAGTTTGAGGAGCTGTTAATTATCTCTGCCTGCTAACATGCTAGCTAGCAAAGTGACACGACTGTTATTAGCGCTACCGCTTTGTGGTTTATTAATTTAATGGACCGTCCAGACGTAACTGAGAGCTAGCAACGAGATTATGCTGACGCCTGCCTTGTCTTTTGCAGTTTCAGAGAAGTGAGTGGCTATCACTGCAGGGTTATTTTCAGTAAACTAACAGCTAACCAGCATTTCCAGAAACACGACTGTAATGCGACGTTACGGGGGGGCTTCTCAACCTAGCTTGCTAGCTAATTGATTTATCTCTGGTCGGCATAGCTAATTAGACTGCTCGTTAATTAGCCAGCTATGAGTAGAGATACGTCAATCTCGTTCAATCTTGGCTTTTAATTACGGGTCTCGTGACGAGGAGCTTTTAAACAAGATATATCCAGCTGAAATCGACTTGGCGAAATATTATCTGGTCATATAACCATGCTAGCTTGCTAATTGGCATGACGAGGAAGTGAGGATTGTAGCTGTGTTGGTATTTCTCCTCATGGGCATGAATTGCTGTCTTGGTTGCATCATGGATTATGAATGCTTGCGTGTGTGGTAAAATCCGGACTAGTGGTCTATTTTGATATCCTTACAACATGCGAGTAACAGTTAACGTATTTGATCGTGCATGTCGAGAAAATGCTGTATGATCGTATTTAATATATTGGCCACCAGTTCCTTATCAAAACTGGGGCTAATGATTGGTTCGAGATGCAGTGTACTCGTTGCAAGCGCATGTTATGATTTGCATTGAGTTACTCCAGTTTATTTAGCATTTAATACATTTCATGTGATATCAGATCAGGTTGTTGAAAGTTAGATTGAATGCTAAGGTGTATGAAACAATGGCTATTTTATTTAGAAGCTACTTGTTTACAAGTTTTCAACAGGAAGGTGTAAAACCTCCTGAAAGCGCTGGCTGGATAGTCCTTTACATTACAGAGGTGTCATTTAGACAATTGCATTATTGTGGAATTTGATCCGGCTATTGCAGACAATGTTGGGAACGTCCCTGCAGAACATGGTTAATGTTGAAAAGAATTCAGGAATGACACCTCAGAGACCTGTAAGAATGTGATACAGATCTAGGATTAATTTTACTGGTAAAAATGACACAACATGCTTATCGAAAGGGTAATGTAACTGACTTCTGATTGTGGCTTTAAATTGTTTAACACGGCAATGCGTGATAAGTGCCAGCTAAGGTGCGTAAGCAATAATTGGCAGTATGCTTTTCTATTAGTGGGTGCAGCTCCCCTCTAGCTCTTGGTCACATGAAATCCCTTCCACAAAATTACTCCCTAACATCACATTTTCCTTTCTTTCTGTTTTCTAGCTCCTGTAAGATTCTCTAACATCCATTTTTGTTTGTTAGGAGGAGTCTGGAGAGACAGTGAGCAGTGAAAGCAATGGAGTGGCAAAGTGGCTGTGCCCCCTGTGCCAAAAAGAACAGACAGACCGATCCTCCCTGTCTCTACATCTCACTGAGCAACACAGCGTACTTCCATCTTGTGTCGATAGACTGCTGGACATTGTAAGTTTGGCTGGGCATTATGGCCATACAGTTGTCAATGTCATAATCTCTGAGTTCACGTGGGTTTCCCCCACCCACACAGGTTATACTACCTGAAGGGTAGAACTTGATTACTTTGGGTAGTTTTGTGCATTATGTTAAATGAGCCCACTTGTTGCTGGATGATATACAGCGGTTGGACAAAATATCAAACTCCTTGCAATGCCATAGCTCAGCCGTAAATACAAATTTGATAAAGATCATTAAGTTTAGTTTTTTTCCTTATGGTTCTCTTGAGAACAACAACACAGCAAAATGATGTGATGTGCGAGGTTTGCATGAGGAAAGAGGAATAGGGGTCACAACAAGCAGACTTTCATCAACATTTAAAATAACTCTTCAAAAAATTATGTTTCACCTAATCAGTATCCACTGCTGGGCTACTGTGTTGTTGTTGTTGTTGTTGTTATTAGTATTTAGTAGTAGTAGTTTCTGTTGCTTTGTCCCAACCCTGTGTGTGGGGGGGAATCTATCTATCTATCTATTTATCTATCCATCTATCATTAAAATGGATGACAAATGTTTTTTCTTCCGTGGTGGATTACAGGGTAATAACATATGGAAATAACAGGTGTGGGATGAGATTGTTTATACGCAGTCAAGCAAATGATATACTTATTTCTGCATAGGCTGTTAATACACTCGTAATTACAAGTAGTTGAATTGCGACACTTGAGGGTGTTTTCTGTTTTCATTACTTGTTCAAATTCACTGACAGTCAGCACTACAGTGATGGTGTTCATTATTTAGATATGTCATATATGAATATGTCATTGTTTGGATTTAGCAGTTACCAAATATGTCAGTTTAAAAGTATTTGCTGAGTAGACATCAAATTTGCAAAGAGAGCACATCAATGGACACACTATTTGTAATGGGTCCATGGCAATTTAGTATGTATAGTGTTAAGAAATTGAGGGAAATTTATTGGTGGATGAATTGATCAAAGAGGTCTTAATTTATGCCTTAAGGGTAATTTGCAAATTAAAGACTAGCCAGGGTTGCTATGTGTAATATAACCACACATCAATGTGTCACGCCCAAATGCTGTGCTGCTCAAAAGCAACATAGCATTTAGCTCCTCTGAAAGGAGCTGTTGCAGAGTGAAGTTTGCTTTGGGAATTTTGCTGACTCTCTCCTTTCATTTTCTTTTAACAGGCTGTTCTAAAACAGGGTGCCAGTGGAGAAGTGGACAAAGGTGCTCAAAGGTCTTCAGGTAAGTGTGAAAAAAATATTTAAATCATGAAAAGAAAATTGAACACTAATCACACACATACATGTTTCTTTGTTCTTATGATAACACCGACTTTTCTTTTTGCCTGCCAAACCCGAATTACTCCATAAATAGATTATTATAATGTGGCACTAAAATGTCAGTGCGCATATTTTAAAACTCTATTAAGGAAGGGGTTTTGAAGGGGAATGAAATAAATGCATTTACAGTGGGAAATTGTTCCTAATGTGGGCTGGGTGGGTAAAAAGGTTGACAAACGTGTATTCATTTTATCAGATGCTGAATCTTCACAACTGAAGCACGCTGAAGACGTCAGTTCAGACCTCTGCCAGTCTAGTGAGAGTTCAGACACTACCCAGACGCTTGGAGACAAAGACATGGAGGAAGAGAGAATAACGGAACAGGAGGGAGTTGAAACTGAGCCTGAGCCAGAAGAGGAGGGAAATCAACTCGCAGGAGCCAAACAGCAAAATGCAACTGAAAACACAGACGCTAGTGAAAAGTCAGTTGGTAAAAATGGTGTGCCAGCTGAAAATAACACCCGGTCGTTCAAATGCAATGCCTGCCTGGAAACTTTTCCCAGCAGAACTGCCTTGAGCGTTCATTACAACTCTGCATCCCACATTCAGAGGATGACAACAGGCTCTGTAAAGCAAACTGGGGAAAATGATCCCCAAACTATCTCAGTTCCTGTCCTGTCTCGGCCATATATATCAAACAAACCCTACCAGTGTGCTATATGTCGAGTCTCTTACAATCATGCCATCACCCTTGAGAGCCATATGAAATCTGTCTTGCACCAGTCCCGCAGCAGAAATGCTGGAATTGTTGCACATGCTGCAAACAGCGCAGTTGCCACTGCTAGTTTGGGAGGTGGCACGACCAGTGCTCCAAACACTGTAGTGACCACATCTGGGAGTGGAACCAGTCAGTTAGTTACCACCACCAACTCTGTGGCTCCTGGGACATTGATGGTGACTACAACAAAAGATGGAGAGCAGATTCAAACTTCACAAGTGGCTCCCTCCCTCCTCACCTCCCCTGTGGCCTCAGCTCAGGCGGTCTCAGCCTTTCTCACCCTCCTCACATCTAGTCCCAGCACCCTCTCACACTCCCTCCTCCCATCTCTATTCACGGCTGGTGCTGCTCCTGGTGCCGCCGTGCCTCAGCTCGTGCCTCAGCCTCAAATGGTCATGCCCTTGATCTTGAATGGGCTCCAAGCCCAAACCCAGCAGCACCAGGAGAACCAGCAAGGCCAGCTCCTTACCCAGTGTGTGCCATTCGTAGGTCTCAGCACAGCCCAGCAAGCCCTCCTAACCCAAAGACTTAACAGCTTACAGAACCAGTGGCCCTCTGTAGGAGTCTCAACAAACATACAGCCCTGCCTGGAGGAGCAAAAACAAACTATAAAGTGTGAGAGAGAACAGGAAAGGCAGGACAGTGAGGAGAAGGTCTTAGATCAGACCAAGGACAGGAATAACTGGACAACAGAGAAACTTACAGAGGACAGTAAAGAATTTGCACAGAGTCCTAATATAGAAAGCAAAGTGAAGGTGGAGAATAATGAAGACAATGGGAAGGCACATACAGATAGCACAACAGATGGAGACAGCTCGACTAATCAGTTAGTCCTGGAAGGTGATAAAGCAGCTAGCCTCAATCTCTCCCCAGCAGGCACAGAGAAGAGCCTCCGCAATAAGAACCTCTCGCCTTCTGCATCTGTGCCCAGCAACTCAAGCCTCAGTCCTTTAAATTTAAACCTTACACTTAGCCCTGATTCCACTCCTCAGAAATCGCAATCAGGCACTAGCCCTTGTTGCTCTCTTGGCACCCCAAAATCCAGCCCGAGTACAAATGCCTTAACTAACAACCAAACTCGACCCCATTGTAATTCAATGGGATCCATTTATCCAGACCTTCCAGTGTTGTCAGAGTTCCAGTCAGAGGTTCTCTGGGCGTTCTTTGAGTCACGTAGTGAGGCTGATGCTGCAAGTCCTCCCCATGAGGACTGTGAGGCACTGGGCAGAGAGGTAGGGCTTTCTGAGGAAGGGGTACGTAGGTGGTTGAGCCAAGCACGACATGTAAAACAGAGGCAGAGGGCGACACAGTTAAAACACCTGCAAAGCTTGGCAGGATTTACAAGGCGTGCCCAAAGTTCTGACTATGACTATGATGACGAAGAAAGCTCACTGATTATAGCAGAAGGTGAGGATGATGCTGAAGCATCAGGAAGTCAGGCAATGGATTTGTCTAGTACAAGAGGGAAACGCAGGCTGAAAGATTTGGGAAGGGAGGGTCAGGGAGATTCCTGTCTCACTTCAGACTCAGAAAATGAGGTATACACCTCTGTCATCGTGTCTGATGAAGAAAGTCAGAATGAGTCTTTGAGGGAAGGTCCTGAGAGCCCTGCTAAAGATGAAGCACAGTGGGAGGTCCATGGCGATAAGGGGTCAGTTGGAGGAAAGGTATTGCGTTCCACAACTGTGTTTCTCTCAGATGCAGAAGATGAGTATGAAGATGAGGAGGGCGGAGCGGGTCAAAGGGCAAAGAGGAAAAAACGAAAGGGGGAGTTTGAGCGCGATGAGGTGGAGGTAAAGAAGGAGAGACAGGACCCAGATGTGGATCTAGAGTTGGAGGCTCAAGGGGACCCTCCAAGTTCACTGTCCTTTGCTATGGACCACCCAGAGATTCCAACCAGTGCTCTCCACTCACTTCCTCTGTCTCTTGCTCCTTTTTCTACTCAGTTCCTCAGCCCCTATGTCCTCTCTCTTAATCCTTCATTGGTTGGAGATGGGAGCAAGTTACCCATCTTCACTAACCCACCAACCATCACGCGCTTCTCAGGCTCTCTTCTCTCACCGTCTCTCTCCCACAACCAAACTTCTCACTACCTGTCCAATGGTGGTGACTGTGAGTCCGCTCTGGATCTCAGCATGGGGAAAAATAACTCAAAATCTTCTTCTTCCTCATCTCTGGCTGATAAAATTGCAGCACAGAAGGGACAGTTGCTGGATGGCCTTGGCTTGAGGCCCACATCCAAAGGTCTGGTAGTCGTACAGGTGAAGCCCGAATCTGTTACTGCCATGGCCTCTTCCAACAGCAGCATGAGTCTGGTCAACTGCAATAACATGACAAAGTCTAGTATTTACATGAGGGCAGCAGAGAAAATGAACGCCACACTATTAGAAAGGGAACGAGAAAAGGAGAGAGAGAAGGAAAAGGAGAGGGAGCAAGACCAGCAGCAGAGGAAGTCCAAAGGAAAAAGGTATCGGGATATGCGCCGTTCAAGGACCATCATACAAGCTGAACAACTTGACATTCTGTATGGCTGCTATTTCAAAGACCCAAATCCTGGGAAACATGAGTTTGAACAGATTTCAGAGTGGGTCCACCTTCCAAAGAAGGTTGTTCAGATTTGGTTCCAGAACATGAGGGCGAGGGAACGGAAGGGTGAGGTCCGATTCATCAGCGACGGCACTCTGGCAGCAGTTGGCAAACCTCTCATCAAATTTACCTGGCCTCTTTCGAAACCCATATTCTCCAACAAGCCTGCTCCAAACAATACTGGGTGCATCACAACTACTCCAATTGTGCGCACCCTCATGAAGACGGAGAGAGAGCCTGTAAAGGAGCTGGGCAAACCTGCTGTTGTGAAAAAAGTAACCCCAGTTCCTATCAAGCCCAAGGAGGTTGTTTCCTCTACCACGGTCTCTCCTGTGAGCAGTAGTGCTTCTGCAGTGCCAAAGACCAAGCTTGAAACCACCAGCAATGTCACTATGGTCAAAGTTGCACCCAAAGTCAACACCCCTGTTCTTTTAGCACCACCCAAGGATCCAATCCCCATTGCCCCACGACCGGCCCATAAGCGAAAGCTGGAAGAGGAGAACGAGGAAGAAAAGACTGATGAGGAGAGAGACAATGAAAATGAGATGGGCCCTGGCCCAGGAACCACTAACCGCATGGTGCCCAAGCTGCCCACAACTCCCATCAACAGGCCCCCTTCCACTGCAGTGGTGTCACAAAAACAGAATGGGCTAAACTACTGGACCCCCAAAGTCCCCATTAAGATCAACACTCTATCAAGAGAACAACTGGCTCTTCCCACACACACACCTCCTCGTACCATCCCCCCTCCTCCCACCCCCAGCATTGCGCCAGTCAGCCCAAATACCCCCAGCTCCGCGAAAGTGGCTAGCCCCTCCACCCCGGTTGTAGCTAAATCAAGCCCAACAGAAAGCAGCTTTCTGCCCCACTCATCCAGCCGTAGGCCACGCACACACTTGTCATGCCTTCAACTGTCCATTCTGCAGTCCTGTTACGAGACCTGTGCCCACCCTAACGCCATGGAGTGTGAGGCAATCGGCACAGAGCTCAACCTGCCGCTCAAGGTCGTGCAGATCTGGTTCCAAAACACCAGAGCCAAGGAGAAGCGCTGGAGGCTGCAGCAGGAGAAAATGGTAAGCTGGCAAGTAGACTTACAGTATATGTGTGTGTGTGTGTGTGTGTGTGTGTGTGTATATATTTTTTCTTTGGGTACAAAATCACATTATTAAGAGACTAATTCAATTCACAGCAAGTTAGGCCACCGAGAAGAGGAAACTTTGTTTTGTTGGCATCACTTTGCTGCTTTGCACCTTTTAATTCTAGGGATGGGCAACAATTGTTGTATATTGACTGAAGATTATTTAATGATATCATTGATATCATGATAATATGATAATATCATAATATTAATAATATTGTGAAATTGACTATAGTGCCTTGCTCTGCTCTATTCAATTCACTTTTCCCCCTCTGACAGCTAGTTGACATTCAGCATTTTTACCATAGTTTGTGATTGAACAAATGTGTATATTGGTTGTTTTTCAAGAACACATTTTGGTGTCTTAAAAACTTCAAAATGTGACTGTCAAAAATACAGAATTGCAAAATTGTGCACGTAGCAATTATATAGAGGGCTTGAATATAGGTCAAAGTTTGTAACAAAATGTATGCTTAAAATGATGTGACATTAAATATTTTCCCTCCCTCTCTGGTCCTGTCTATCCTTGCCATTCCCAGTCTCCTCTGTCAGGTGGGAAGGTGGACATGAGCTCAGGAAGCTACCTGCAGTACAACGCTCTCAAAGCTAATCGTCCCATCCTGCCCAAACCTGTTCAGCTGACCGTCACCGAACCTCCAGCTTCCCCAATGGCCGGCCAGCCAGTGCCAAAGGAGACCCTGACAGGCCGCTGTGATGCCTGCAACATCTCCTTTGAATCTCGGGCTGCAGCGAGGGCCCACGTCTTCTCCCCACGTCACCTGGCAACCCTGAGAACCACTAACTTTGGCCAGCCGACGACGCTTGTCAACAAGAACGGCACCGGTAACGGTGGACCTGGCAGTGTTGTGCCGGGCTCACAGGTCCCTCATTCCACTCCGGTAACCGGTTCTGGTGCTGGTTCTGGAGGGGAGATGGTTATTGAGTCGCCTCCACCGACGGCCACCAGCAAAAGTTAGACTCAGATCAGGATTGGTCTGCACACTGACTATTCTTGGACCCATTTGGGCTCCCCAGATTTTAATAAACAAATTTGAGCACTAACCCCCAAAAGCTAATATTCTTTAGTTTTTGGAGTTGGCTCCCCCTGCACCCTCTATCCCTCACTCAACTTTCACTGACTCAAAATCCGTTCATCTAAAGTTCACCTGGATTGCAATGCAACAGCAGACTATTTCCACGCTGCTTCACACTTAAACAGTTGATGTGTTCAACACTTATCAAACAGCAAGTTTCCCTCAATTTTCCTAACACTCTTTTATCCAAACATTTTTGCTCCTAAACCTGTGGTTATATATTACCTTAACTTCAATGAACTTCCTATAATTTGTAAACACACTCAACTTGGCCTGCTTGAACTGTCCTACCCTAAAGACTGATGCAAAAGTGTTTTCCTCTTTGGAAGTGGCCATTTGACGGTAGATCCAGAAACACTTTTTGGAATAAGAACATGAAATACTCACATTAATAACTCCCAGTTTGCTCCTGTGGAATTGTTTTTCTCATGTCTGCTCTCACTTCTAGGACAAAGACTTCTTGGATATATTGTGATGGAACTGAACCATTGGGAGAGGAAAAACTGGTATTGACTGTCACCTTTTTATTTGCTACAGGAGTGTGATCTGAAGAGTGTTGTGTCCACTCATTTGGGATATTAAAAGAGGTACTTTTAGACAGAATAGGGCTGTTGAACTGTCCCCATTTACATGTTCATAGTTTTCATGACAATCCTAATAGACAGGGCAAAATGAGAGGCTGAGGAAAGTAGAATCTTGGCATACCGCACTTTGACACATTTTACATTGTTTGAAATGTTTTTAAGCATTCTAATGCAAGTGTCTTTTTATGGAAAGATACATTAATGCATGTTGGATGCCTTAATATAAATCACATTAAATAAATTGATTTTTGCTAGTCTAATGAAACATGCTTTAGGTGTGAGCATAATATTGTGCAAGAAGACCTGGGTATATAAATAAAGAAGAGCTCTGTTCCAACACGTTATATACATCTTTGGGGGAAATATCTGAATGTCATATTCTGTATCTAGAACATAGCAAATCCTTCCTGTAAAGTTGTCAGCATTCTCTTGGCCAAGGACTAAAAATTATCAGCTATCTTGTTTTTACAACTAATTTCTTTGATCCTGTGGATTTCACTTTCCCTCCAAATGGTGTATATGATCATTTTGAAATGCAGCTCTACAAACCTGTTGGGGGGGGGGGGATAAATGTTTTCACCAACTGTACGTGTATTAAAAATATGACAGCCTTAAGAAGAAACACCACCAAGTATATAAATTCAAGCCCAGGTGATCCTTGTTTAATGTTGGTGATTAAGGTCATCCTCACTTGGCACGGAGGGTCAGATCGAATTCGTAAATTTACCGTTTTCTATGCCATAAATGAATACTGTGCACAAGACAAGAAAGTTAAGTACTTGTTTTATTTACTTAAATATTTATACAAATGACAATAGAAGCAATTTAAAAACTGGTGTAACAGATTTTTATTTAGGTCAAAAGCCAAGCCTCTAGATATATTAAGAGAACAGAGCTTGAAATGGGCTGTGTCCCGTACCCCCCACCCCCTCACCCCTACCCCCTTGTTTTGTTCAGTTTTGATACAGAGTTACTAATTCTGGTAATGTACGTGCTGTGAAATGAGATCTCATATCTGGAAACCATGACAAGGGAGAAAGTTGGGTATTACTAGTAATCCTTAAGGGACTATTGGATACTCAAATCTAGGAAGCAAATTGGGAAACATTAAATGTGTTGACTGAGAGCTAAAAAGATGGTGCTGTGTTGAAGGACACATAACATACTAAAGATGTTTTCCTTCAATTTAAGTTGTATATTAATGTTACTATTGATAGTTTTAACAAAATGCAAAACTAAAACATGAACTTTTGTAAAGAAATATATTAAAAATAACTGATATTCCAAAGTAATCCTCCCTTTGCTTTCTGTCATTCAAAAACCAAAAAGCAATCTTGAGGTCGACAGAGAGCAGGAGAGGTGTTCGTAAATGCAAACTGTAAAGGACATCCCACGGCTTGACACTTGCACTAGTCCACAATTTTTGCACAAGCTACAGACATTTCAAATGAACACAGCCATTAACACAACATTAAGAATCACTTGGTGTGGTTTTTGAAACAAGGAGGGTAACTATGTCCTTTCATGAGTAATAATTTGTACTCCTGTTGGAAACTGTATCTTGTGTGTAAAGAAAGGACTGGAGTGCTTTAACTTCAAGACTGGGATTACACACACGCGCACACAGACACAGTGTTGCACTGTCCAAACTAGATAGGTTTTTATGGAGATCTGCTTTTTATTCCCCTATGTTTCATTGTCACTTTGATTATCACTATTGTTATAACTGTACTACTACTTATACGATTTATCATTACTACTCATCACTGTTTTTGATTATTATTGATCCATAATGGTTTTAAATGCCACCTCTGCTCAAAAACAGTATGGTATTCCTATGAATATTGAACAATAATAGTGGCAGTGTTGTTATGAATGGTTAGATTTTTGATTAAGCTTATTTTTTTCCTCCTCACTTGTACCTGCCTTTTTGTGTTTGGTCTCCATTATGCTTTCTTTGATATACAGAAAAAGAAATAAAATGAGTTGAACAACAAAGCACATCTGTGTAATTGCAGTGCCATTGAGGCATTTGTTGGTTCTTTTTTGTGTGACAATTATTAGAATTCTTAATATATATACACTCTATAATCTGAGGTTTTATCTTAGTGGCATATTAAAATAAAGGTCACTGGGGTCACACCGGAGGAGACAATTTATATGAAACACTCAAATGTGCCTGGAATTAATTTTCAGAACACTTGGCTTTGCCAGTCTATTTACGGCCGACAGAGAGATGATCGACAGAAACGTAATCCAATTAGAGGCACACATGTGATTTGGAAACCGGAAAGTCCTGTGCGATTATCCAATAGGAACGCGGCAGACACCAAAGAGGTTTGTCTAGAATCCCCCGCTGACGAATAGGATTGAGACTTTTACGCCCGCAGTGCTACATGACTCCTCCCCCGGCTTCCATTTCTGAACTGAAGGGACGCCGCCGCTTTCGCGTAGAGTCCTCGCCTTTTTTTTACATACACATTTAAGTAAATAAACTAGGTTCTCTGTCGTAAATTAGGAGCATTGCGTAGAGGTAGCGAGTGAAAAAGGAGTCCCTGTTCATCGTGGTATGCTGTTTGAGTAGTGGCTGGAACTGTAGCTAGCATTTTATTCCCCATTTTAACTTTACTAAGCGGCGTTTTCCGCCGTTTTTTTTTTCGCCGCCCCGCTCACTCTACCCCCTTGTGTGTGAGTAGGGGCCTGCAACGTTGGTTTGGCCACGAGGTGCGTCGGTACAGTTGGAACAGGGCGATGGCGGAGTTCGGTAACGGACTGGCGGAGGAATCCCTACTAGATTCAGACCCCGGACATCCCGAGCTGGAAGACCCGGGCGTCGGTGACGAAGAACCGGGCTTAGATGAGGGAGAGGCCGCAATTGAAGATCCGGTAAGTGAAGGGCATTGTTTCAGCTGTGGGAGCCCACATGAAGACGAGCACACGGTAGGGGGCAAATCGGAGTTGTTAGTGAAAGCAGGCAACCAATTTGTTTTTATTTCCCCCACATATCGTGGGCCACATGCCGTGTGCATTACTGGTTTCGCTAGGTCGATATTAACCGCCATTGTGGTTCACGCAGTGCAGTAGAAATGGGTGGTGACATGCGTGGTGTCGGCAGCCATGTTGGCTCAACAGCGGCGCCAGTTTCTCTGCGCCAGAGAGCAGCTCGAGCCGTAAAGGGCGGGGGGAAAGCCTCGTTTAAAAAAAATGCGAGACGGAGATGCAGGAGACACTCAGGGGCGAGGGTAGGACAGGCCGCCGCCATTAGACGCCGCTGTGCAAGTCTACCTGCTTGAGAAGGCGACCTGCTTACGGTAATGACAGCTATTATTCCATTTACCTTCACCATTGTGCTGGCTGCTGCAGCACTTCGATCACCAGTGTGTGCACATGCAAATGACCGAGCTTCGGCAGGCTAACATTAGCTTATCGCAAGCACCAGCAGCAAGTTCTGCAACTAAAATGATCAGAGGACATCACCGTAATCACTAGTCGCGAGATAAAATGCCGAATTTGCACTGTAAGCTGCTAACCACTGTTGACCTGCTTGCCGGATGTATTACCATGCGACAACAGGACTCTGACTGGCTAACAAGCTAGCTGATTTTAACAAAGCTAGGGTGGAGATGGCAGACATGCACCTGACCATTTTTATGTCATTTATTTTGGACGACGGCTGGTATCGCGCATCAATGGGACATGAGATTTGCTGTGTCCCGATTTATGGTTCAAGATGCACAATCGGTGTTAGTCGGCCTAATTTCTATTTTCCGACACCTGCAGACAAGTGCACGTTGCCCGGTAATGTCTATGCAGCATGTCCAGGTGGGTTTTGAGGTTGTAGGACTGTCTGTCGGGCAGCGAGAGCGCGGCATACGACGCAGAAGCTGCGGGTTGCGGTATTTTAGGGGCTGGGTTTGCATCCTTCAGTGTTTTGCCAGGGCAAGGAGAATGAGAGAAGGGAGGGGAGTGGAAGAGCTTGCTCTGGAATATGCGACAAAAAATAGGAGCTCCAGCGTGTCAGTGTCGGATGGCTTGTTTTAATGTGGATCACTCTCCTCATTCATGATCTCAACATGCACGCTGTGCTGCACGTAGCCAAAGGTTGTGGCCGTTCGATGTGTCCCATCATCAGGCACTTGGATACAGTAGGGCTGAGGAATGAGGGTGGCATTATCCGCCACGTGCAGTTTGACTCTCCCCTAGAGAGGAGACCTGCATTTAATGTGGCCAGTCTGTCTGTGTCACTGCACCCAGTTGTACAAAGAGCCTTTACATTACAAACCCTTTCAGCACAGGCTACGGCCCTGGATGGAGCTGGAATGACTCCCACTGTGCTGCAGTGCACCACAGTCAGGCAGGAGGGTCTGCTCCCACGTGAGGACACAGCCAGCGCTTGTGTTGAGAATATACAATAAATTTTTTTGGGGATTGTTTTGTGGCTTGCTTTTTTGTCCGACCTCAGACCTGATCACCACCACTGCCCCAAATACATTCCCAGTTGGGTTTCCAAAACAGCTTTTAATTGAACTTTAATTGTATTAGTGGTGCAACAAATCAGTTATTAATCGCTATATAAATTATTTATTGACACGTTCAGTGTCAAACAGAAATGTTGTATTTGTAACGAGAGAGAAATACGTTTGTTAAACGTGGTAAACGATGAATGTTGACATTTATATTGATTACTTATGTTTACAAATGTTTTTACTTGTCATTTGGATTCTGTGGCGATCTGTCTGTAACTAACTCTGAACATTGGCTTTATGCTCATCGAGAAGTGACAGGAAATATGAAAACGCCACGCCACATTGAGTCATACATTTTTATCTGTGCCCACTGTTTTGAATGCTACTCAAGCATATCACGGTCTGCTGAGGCACTTTTTAAAGGTTATCTTTCAAGTGTAGATCATAGATTTTTGGAAGATGGTCAGCATTTGTTAGCGTGTCGGTCTGTGTGATTATGTCACTTGCGATGAATGTTTCAGTGGGTTGCATCGTGCCCATGGTGAACCAACAGCGCTGATGGAAATTGTGTCTGTGTTGCAGGAGCTGGAGGCAATCAAAGCCCGAGTGAGAGAGATGGAGGAAGAGGCAGAGAAGCTGAAGGAGCTACAGAACGAGGTGGAGAAACAGATGAATCTCAGTCCCCCACCAGGTGCGTCTGTCTGTGTGTTTTTGTGAGGAGGGAGACGTCTTCTCTCTTCCCATCTGTCCACGATTTGTATCTCTCTCCAAGTTATCCAATGAAAGAAGAATACTATAACCCGTATCAAATTATTCGGGCCCTCTGCTTGTGTGCCTGCTATAAAATTTTTTATCTGGCACAGTAAAATTAATTACGACAAACACTTTCCATTGACCCAAACCAAGCAGTTAAAATTTTTAAATGTAAATCAAAATGTTAGTACATGGTTTTAAGTTTAATTATTAGAATTCCACCCACATGTCGGGGTGTGTTTAAAAAGTCCTAAAGTTTGGAAAACGCTTAACCTTTATGCTTGAATTCCAATATACCCCTTTTTAAAAATGCTTGATTTTTAGCATAATTATAATTACACAATATCTCATATAAACCGAACGATTTCAATATTTGAAATGAAACAATTCCCTCATCATACATGCATTTGATGTCTCCTGGAATATATAGAAACAATGTGTGGCCATTCAGATGTGATGATAAAGGCTTAGTCTGGAAATTGAAAGTGCTCAAAAATCCTTGAATTTTACTCTGGGGCTAAATGAACCGTAACATGCCCGTGGATAGTCCTTGTACTGGGGTTCCAGTCATCTAATTCTATAGTTGGTGCATGAGTTGCTTTTATTTAAGTTTGTTAATTTAACAATACAACAAATAAGTAATGCTATAGCTACAAGAGACTGCAGTGTGTGACTGGAAGGCTTGTTTCAGATTGATACATTACTAATCTTTTTCTGTCTATACTTCATGGTCAAGTAACAGATCAAGTTGTATATTATAGGTTATTATAGGTAGATTTAATTCAGACTTTAATATTCAGTAGAATTCAAAGTGGTGGTTTATTAAGCTAATATTTCACAATAAAGGACACAGTAAATGACGGTGAAAGGAAGTAATTATGCTGTACTTAAGAAATAATTAGAATCAGAATACTTTATTGATCCCAGAAGGGAAATTGCTTTTTGATACAGTTGCAATGCTCAATAAAGTAAATAGTCTTAAAACCAAAATCCAGTTGTAATTTATAGTTTAAAATGTATGTAATTCAACATCAATTTCAGCTAATACCAAAGCCAGACAGCTTCTCTCAGCCCCGAACTCAAATGGGGAAATTTAACGAACCTAATGTACTCCTGACCTGCCCCCGTTCTTGTCATTTGATAGACTTGGTGTGACATTGTGTAGTTGGAGACATTTCTATTGTGAATGTTTTGGTTTTAATCAAACTGTTACGTTGCTCATGTAGAAATGTCTTTTTTCCCCTCTGCCCCCATGTGCAGTAGGCCCCGTCATCATGTCCATCGAGGAAAAGATGGAGGCAGACGGCAGGTCGATTTATGTCGGGAATGTGAGTAACGGTCTCTTTTGTCATCTCACCCACGCGCTATTTTGGCAACGCTGTCTTGTTTCTTGTTGCAACCTTTGAGATGACGTCAAAGAAAAAGACTCCAATTCTTTAACAAAACATTTTGACACTGAATCGTAACTGATGGTGCCTATTGGTATCGGCTTTGGACATCTGATCCCCCCCCTCCCATTTCCACTCAAGGTCTGTGAACTAAAATGGTTACTGAGTGAAACGCAATTTCCAAGTCACGCAACAAATGCTTGATGGGATGTAGGCCGTGGTCCATCAGGGACTTTTAATGTCGTAAAGTATTCAGAGTTTTTCAAGATACCCCAAAGACGCGTCACATGACACATTTCATTATGTTGCAGCTTTGCCATTATGTTTGCGTTGTGGTGCGTCGTTTGGGTTATATAAAACAAGCACTTAGCATGATGACCACTGAGCTAAAGTTTGACTTCCTAAGAACATTAAGCAGACTCTCGAATGGCGTCCTTTGCTTTCTCTTTGCTACTCTGACATAAAGCTGCACCTGGTGAAGCACGCAGGCAACAGCGTCTCCAGTCTCAGCCACGGGGCCGCGTTGCTGCTTCCGAGTTGCCTGTGTGGTAGCCTCTCACACACACTTTTTGCTATAGACAGTATTAACGCTGTGCTCCCTATAGATGCATAGAGAGGGAGGGATTAACCTTACTGAGCTCTAAAGGACATTTAGTTTTGTTAACCATTAGTATTTGAAAGGTTACTTTGTTCTTATAATTGTTTTTTCTCCAAACTATATTTAACCTGAAATCACATGCCCCACCTGAATTGCACATACAGTACCAGTCAGGTTTGGACACACTTTCCCATTCACTTGAATGGGTGATCTCACTCCCACACCTGTAATGATGATAAACAGGGTGGATTTGGAACCATTTGTAGAGATTTATATTCATTTTGTCAAAGACATTTGTTTTAGTTCACTGTCAAATCTTAAATACATCTACTGTGATTTCATGTTGTAGGAACTCCAAGGAGGCCGATTATTTTTATAGTCACTGTACAATTGCATTTCTGTCAGTTTTTTGTTATATTTTTATGCCCCAGTCTCATTATTTAAGACTGGGCAATTTGATAATTGCTATTTTCCTTTCATCCTGTCTGATTTAGTACATTATAACCGACATAAACATCTAACTAATTATTGCATGTGACTCAGACATGTGTAGAAATGTAAATGTTGCATAAGCTGATAAAAATGATTGAAATGTTGTGTATTAGTGTTGCAGTCCTCTCGACATCTAACCTTCATCTTTTTGTTTCTTCAGGTGGACTACGGTGCCACGGCAGAAGAGCTTGAGGCTCATTTTCATGGCTGCGGTTCAGTAAACAGAGTCACCATCTTGTGTGACAAATACACAGGGCATCCCAAGGGGTAATGAACCATCATTGTCTTGTACCTTTTTCACAGGAAGGGGGGGGTGGGGGGCGGGGGGGGGGGGGGGCATAACAAAAAAATAAGAGGTGGTGGACACATAGTATTAAGTATAAAAAAAAATTATTACGTTTAACTAGAGCTGGGTGGTTGAATTTTCTTT
>JAVQJL010019582.1:0-17545 GCA_036024295.1 Nannoperca obscura | reverse complement strand
CTTGTTTTTTTTGCCCCAGATAAAAGGTGACAACGGACTGTTAGGTAAGTGTTTTTTTTACGGCCCCCCCCCCCCCCCCCCCCCATGTAAAGCCATTTCCTGTTCTGTCTTTTCCCAGGAGTTTGGATTGGCCCGCTTCAAGAGCAACCAGGTGAAGGCCATGAAAGGGCTGGAATACGCACTGTCCAACCTACAGGGTACGTACACTTCCCCAGCAGAAATGGGAGAAAAGAGCAAAGGGGAACGAAACAGTTTTTTTTAATAACTGTTACTATTTCTGGAAATGAAACAACTCGAGAAGTAGGGCTGTTCTTCCTCAAAACATTGGACTGCAACACATTGTAAACTATTTATTTGACTTATTTATGCTTTTATTTGATGTTTTCTATACTTCAGATACATGGCTAAACATCCTTGAAACATCTTTATGATGTATTTGAATGAATCTAGGGAAAGTAAAAAACTGAAGTGGCTCGCCCCAGACATTCAAATTCTAAAATTTTACCCTCCCAAGATCCTGAAGTGGCAAAAAATGTTTCCTTTTTTTGTTTTTTTGTTTGTGCAAAGTCGACTTGGAGTGTCACAGAATAGTTTGAAGCAGTAATTACTATAGTTTCATTTAGGCCTCTCAGCATTGCCTACGTGTTTGTCTTAGAAACAAGTTAATTTAAGCAGCCTAAAGGTCCTTGTTATTGCTTAGAAATACCATGTGACCACAGAGGGATATGAAACCATGGCAACTGCAGTGACAAACAGCGTGGATTTCTGAATTTAGGCTCAGACCAAAATAATTTCGGTATTCAGTGTTGCATAAACAAAATACTGTAGTGCAGGTCATATGAAAGGCACTTAAAAAAGAGTGAGTGAGAGACCAACAGGGCAAAAACCATCAACTTGAGAACATAAATGTGAAAAATCTTCACACAAATTAAAGGCGCTGCAAAATATGAGTCCTTAGTAAGAAATAGTGGCAGCTGTAGAAAACCGCAACATCTGCAAATGTGTTTCCTCCATCACAACTAGGGCTGCAAGTACCAATTGATTACTTGTTTGGTCCAATAAATGTCAGAAGATGGTTAAAAAAAACAAAAACATCTCCCAAATCCCAAGTAGACAATTTCTTGTTTTGTCCCATCAGTAGTCCAAAACACAAAGATATTTAGTTAAATATGAGGGTAGAAAACCAGAAAATATTCACATTTGAGAAGCTGGAAAAAGTGAAATATTGATCTTAAGAAATTTATTTAACTCAGCTCTAATCACAAGCCTTTATTTGTCACGCACAAATGCAGACTTTGAAATATTACAGTATTTTGAGACAGATAATGGCTGACTTACATGTTATAAACTTTATTAAGAAGACACATCAATGCAACACAAAACATTCAAGTTTGAAAAGTCATCAGAGAGGTGAATTTAAATCACGGGAAGTCGTTAATTGACAAAGGTAGGGCCTTGTTGGCAGTGGGCCCTGACGAGTGAGTTGTGCCACAAACTGTGTGTTGTGCTGATGCAGCGTACTGTTGTCTGAAAGGACGTTCTCCCATTGTTGTGATCTTGTCCCACTGTCCCTTTGTTGATGGCGCTGCAGGGATTGGCATCAGGCTGAGCATTGTGGTAAGTATGTTAGCAGTGGGGCATCTATCTACCACCCCGGGTCTCGCCCAGGGTTGTCACATGATGCCATGTATGAGCCTCACACAGTAGACCGCTTAGCTGAGGTAGTGGCCGTCTCCCCTTTGTGTGTTGTACGTGCAGATACACACCGTAGCTGTCTTGAAAAGTCTAGAGAGCAGAAACTCTGATTAAAAGAGACTCCAAAGTGAATCTAGCGTTGGTATAGAAGTTGATAGCGTGTAGTTTAACACTGATCTCTTGTCATGAGCTTTTTATTAGAAGAAAACTACTTACAGACGTATTCCCCCCACCCACCCCCAAATGCAGCAATGAATATTATCATGTCTCTGATCCAGCAGGCCAACGAGGTCACCAAGTATTAATACAACCCACTGCAGAAAGGAAAATAGCTCGGGGTCGATATACTTATGTGGTTTTAAATCAAACTCTCTAAAATGTTGATCTTTTTAGTCACAAACCAGCTGAATTATATTTGAAACAACTATTAAATAAGAACGTGTTCCCTCTACATTGATCAGTATTTTAATAAAAATATATTTTTTACATGCAGCTACCAGTATGCTACATTAACATCAGAATGAATAAAATCCCTGACAATCTGTAGTGCTGTAGTATCAGAATGCAAAACCAAAATTCCTGTTCTGCAGTTTTAATACAGTGATATTGAGGTTTAGAGATTAAAAAAAGGCACTAAATACATTTACATTGAACACATCATATGTCGTACAGTAGAGGCAAACCATTGTGACTTTGAAAGTAGTGTAATTGACTGCATTTTGTATGGCAGTATAGTCAGTGACAAGTGAGAACCTGCACTGTTGTTGCTTCAACAACTTTAAGACGTTATTTATTTGGTTGCTTTGCTGTTTCACACAGTTTATGTTGAACTATCTGAAGAAAGTCTTCTCCGATTGGACAGAGGGAGAGTTGTAGAGAGCAGCGTCGTGTGTGGGATGGATTTATGGGTCTGTGTGTCTTTACTGTCACCTGATCTGGATGTTAAACTGAAGGTTATGCCTTTTATTTTCTGCATTACGAGATTCGATTGACCGTAAGACATATTACTCCTCTCACAGGTCCACATGCAGTATTTTTAACATTTTAACATTTAGCTCAGCAGCCTTCTTTGCTGTGAATACATTGTCAGTGAATTAGCATCAGCTGCTAGAAAGACCCAGAACAAAGGCTGATGCAAAACTATGAAATAAGTTCCATGAAGTTTTCAGAGAAGCTGGAACTCGTATTGTTTCAACCTTAGCAGCTGAACAATCACCAACCTCTGGCTCCCAGTTAAAAGTGACTGTGCTGCATCCAAAGTATGTTCTCACATCGTCACGTCAGTCAGTAGCTGGCGGTAGTTACTTAAATATTCAAACTCACACGGTAAAGTAAAGTGATAAAAAAGTTCTATTAAGACTTGACAGATTCAGGTTAAATATTGCTTGGTAACTTTCTTTAACGCAGGGGAACTATGAATCTCAATATGGGAATTTTATTACAATAAGACGATATAGAGACAATAACTGATAATATAATATAATCGCTTCCATCCCTAAATAAAAAGACATCCAGCCTTTGTATTTGTGTCCTGCCCAGCCTGTGAAGTTGGAGCTCGCGTATCGCCGGCCGGCTTTCTTTCTCCGATCGAGTCTGCTTGTCAGGTTCATGTCACAGTTCGCGTCGGCGCCCAGTCCTTCTTCATAGTAAACACCTGTTATCAAGAAGTTTGTGAGAGAGAGAGTGTGAGAGTGTGAAGAGTGGGGAAGAGGAGAACGGGGCTGAGAGAGAGATGAATAAGTAAAGAGGCGATTAGTCCTCAAAGTCCTAAGATGTCTTAGGCTTAACAAATGTAAGCTCCTACAAGTAACTCGATTATCTTACACTAACTTCAACAGACATTTTACTGGCTATTTCTTTTTTGTCAAAATTAGGTGTCAGATACTTTGTAGTCTGTAAACCTATAACCACATGAATACCAGCATTTATGCTGAACCAAATGTACTTACCTGCTGCACTTCCAGTACTAAATAAATAAACCAAGACGCCTCCATACTGAGCTACAGAGAGAAGTCCGAAACAATCCCAGTACCTGATTTTTTACAAAGTATCACCAGTTTAACATTTATGGAGCTGAAAGTGTTTCGACAGTCTGTCTTTTTAAACGCCAAAATCATACATTCATGTTCAAATCAGACCAGCTGAATGTGAAAATGTCACAATTTACATAAACCTATGAGTAGAACAGTTGTTTTTATACACATAAATACAATGAATCACTTCAGATCAGTAGTGTTTGAGAAATCACCTGAGATGCCACAGCACCCAGAAGGACAGACAGAGGGACATGACCCCGCCTGTCTTCACACTTTTCCATCAGAGAAATAAACTCCTAAAACACCCAACAGCCGTTGGTAACGTCAGTGAACCAGCCACACGCAGACTATGGGAATGCTGAGGTTTTTCTGGTGTGAAAGTACCTGAAGGCGACATGAACGTTATTTTTAGGGTGCTTTGATACAAGCAGCGAATTCACGACTAGCTGCCTTTCACTTTCAGCTGAGGTTAGACTGTGTGTCACAGACAGTGAAGCAAACACACACACGAAATCAACTCAACTGTGGCGAGAGAAAGGAAACACGTTAAAAAGGAGTTTGACAGTTAAAGTAAAGTCTGCTGTTAGTGCGTCACCTCTCAGCCAGTTTCATTTCAGTAAGGGATCCCGCTAAAACACGCATGGTGGCCAAAAGACGGACACAGTGACATATTATGCGATTAAAGCCAATTTGGGCAATTTTTTGTTTGTTTGTTTTTGTTGTTTTGAAGATTATACGATGTAGAAATCAACTGTGTAATCACTTAACGCATTTGTTAGCTTTTATTTATTTACTGTTTTGCCCCTATAAATTGCCAGTCTCCAGACGTGTCTGCTGCTTTGTCTGAAAGGAAGCCGCACGTCTCTGCTCTCCTTCCCTCACAGTTTTGTGATTCTGGCTGTTGTTCTCACATGAGGTACTTTGTAAGTTCGAGGGTTCAGAGTGAGGTCAGACTCAAATAGACTCTGCAGCCGATCGCACTGAAACCAAGGTGAGGCAGTTTGTAACTGCATTCAAATATTGGCGTTCTCACTTCAAGACTTTTCCAAAAACATTCTGTCCACAATGATTTGAGTTTTGTCACATTTCCATCTCGCATGCCATTATATAAAGCCATTTCCAGACATGAGCCTCTTTACATAAATGTGATGGTAACTTGACATGTTGGTTTCATGTCTGTACGAGCACCCGAGTCACTTTTACGTAAAAGTCGTGATGTTTAACTACGTCGACCTAATAACATTTCTGCAGCGCTGAAGGCTTTAAACAGCACAAGGCCAAACACACACACTTATCTTAACGTCCTATGGAAAGTCAGTCAGTGAGTTGATTTTACATTGTTGGTGAGATTCTTCTCAAGTCAGATGGGTCTCTGAAAATAATATTCCCCTTGCAGTGCAACGGGGGCCACAACAGTTAGAAAACCTTTGTACAACCACAGTAGTAATCAGACCCGCTGTCTCAGCTTTCATTCGTGCCAACCACATCACTTAATAAATAAATATCCAGCAAACAACGAGCTCCAGCCAACAAGTTTGCTTGCTGTCAGACTGAAGACTGAATAATAGGTTCATCAGAGAAGCGAGGTGGAGTGTCCTTCTGGCTCATGGTGGTAATTAAGCAGCCAAATACGGGTTTAAATCCATCAGGGATGCAGCCTATGACAGAACAGAAAACCTTTCAGCTCGCTGCTGTTTTCTAGCAGTAATGTGCTTCCTCTCACGCACCAGGTGCCAAATATCCAGTGAGCACGCAGCCTTTTTTTGTAAATGTCCCGTCATGTCCGAACAAAGCCGCAAGGAACATTTATGTAAAGGTCTCGTATGTCTGAACATCAAAAAAGGCATCACGTTGAACAGCTTGATGAAGCCAGCGGTGTTACGTAGCCTTCCGTGTCTGAAAGGGGCTCATTCTGTCCCGTCTGTCTCCCTCTCTGGACGCTCTCTGGGCTCACAGGAGAGACGCCACAGCGGCTGCTCAGGGACCCGGTGAAGGACGCGTCCGAGAAAGCCAAGGAGGCGGCCAAGAGCCTGGCTTCAGCTGCTGCTGTCTCCCAGAAACCCAGGCAGTGCATCTGACAGGACAGCGTGCGCAGGTGTGACGAGAACTCAGCACAACGCCTTTGTGATCATCGTGACCAGACTGACGTTCTCTGGGATCTCGCTGATCACGATTTATTCTTATAAACTACTTACTATTTAACACTGCAATCTGTGTGTCGGATTAGCCCTCTTCTCTGCACTCAGACTTTTAGTGTTTTCTTTCTCTCTTCTCAGCTTTCTGTCTTCCCTCTCAGCTTACATTAAATCTCAGGTCCTGAGCCTCTGTATTAAACATATTGCCTTTGTGAAAACCCTTTTAATGCTGTAACTACGTCAAGTGTAAATGCAAATACACATTTTTTTCATGTCTTGCAATATATTTAATTTATCTATCTATTGTATTTAAGTAAGATGCTAAATTATTATTATTAAAGTGGTATTTAACAGCACTTTCACTTGCATTCATCAGCAGTTCAAGTGATGTATGCTTTGGGAATTGGTCCAGCCCAAAGTTCACATTAGACCAAATCATAAGACTGTGACTGTGTAGTTTTAATTTCACTTTAATTTCACAAGCAAGGAAGGACGAGAATTGTGATTGAATGTTTTAATGTGCACGCAGGGGATATTTAAACAGAGTTCTTGTTTGAGGGTCCCTCTCCTCATGATTTCCTTCTTTATTTGACATGTTCTGGGTTTTTACAAACTTCCCACATTGGAACATGTCAGCACACAGTAAGAGTTACTAGTGTCAGCACACAATCTATTCTGTAAGATTGCACATAACTATTTATGTGCATTTGGTAGAAACGCTGGTGTTTGGTCACGGCCTGTACTGAAGTGCTGATGATCACAAGATACCAAAGTGACTTATATCAAAAATGTTTTCACATCTCTGTGCTCAGATTTACTCTGTAATGCAATTTGCCTTTACCGGTATGACTGAGGTGCATCAGTGAAACGATTTTAGATTAGATAATTTCAGTCTGCTTGTTGATGTGAAGCTGAAGAAGTGATGAAGATATTCATTTTGTAAACATTTCAGCAATTGCATTCCCGTTTTAGAAAGAATTGTCTGGATTTCTTTGCTGCAAGACTTGAATTATAGTTAACAAATAATGAATGTGATGAAGAATTATTTAGCATTATTATATATATATATATATATATATACACATACATACACACACACACACACACACATACATACATACACACAAGGTAGTAGTAAGATGTAAAAACAAATGTATAAGCAGAATTCATTGGACTTTTAATTTAAGCGTTGAACATGTTTTGCCACTCATTCAGAAACATTTCCGACCCTGCAAGTTAAAGTCCAGTGTTTGTTGTCTTGTGTTTTCTTATTGTCAAATTTCAGCTTGAATAAAATTTGGTAAGTTATTGGTTTCATTTTCCCTCTTCTGTTAACTTTTCTCCGCTGTAACAGCGACACAGTGTGACCTCTGACATTTCTTTAAAACAGGTTCATATTCCAGACTGCAGTTTCACAACTGCACCAACCAAACAGGAAGCCCTGTAACATTTGAACGTCTTAATCTGCATATTCCTGCTGCTTTGTTCAGCTGAAGGTCGTCAGAGTGTAAATCCGCACCGTGCATCATAAATCATTTAACAGGCAATAATGAGGCTGTGGCAACTTTATGTATAAAATATTTTAATTATATTACAATGAGAGAATACACTATACCTTCAAGTGTTTGCTCAAATGTAGCTAGCACCAGGTACTCGTGTACACACACTCAGACACACAAAACAAAAAAAGGAACTTATATAACATCTTCTGAATGCATATTACACATTCGTTAAAAAGGAACATATTCACAGGTCTCTGGCACAGAACTCCCCCTACTCTGCACAGTATGTCAGCCCAAACAGAGTCTCCACCATCCTCCTTCTTAACTAAGTCCCAGCCAGCTCGCCCTCCTCTACAGCCTCTAAGTTCTTCTGGGTGCAAAAGACGAACCATAATGCTGGTGTGACACCCACCTTAGAGCGCACCGACTGTAGAGCGCCACTCGCCTGATACATAAAGATGCAAAATAAGGAGGAAAGACATAAAAGGCTGGGGTCCGGAAAAACCCATTCTGACCTAAAGCCTACAAGTAGTTAAAGCTATTCATCTGGAATTACATAAAGGAACTCTTACTAATCATTCAGCACGGAAGGTTTAAAAGTGACTATTTATTTGGCAGGAATAATATTTCATGGAAGTCCCTCGTGTTGATTTTACAAGCACCATTTCTCAGCAGGCTGAGGCTCAGGATGGTGTCTTCTTCGTTTCTGATTTTGTCTGCACAGATGTCTCTACCTTGACCCGCTCCCTGTGCAGACTGTCCTTGGTCTGTGCTTCGCCCTGATGTGACCCCACCACCCACCCTCTCTCTCGCTGTCTTTTGTGCTCTCAGAATGCCCAACACACTGAAGTAAATCTCTGTTCAACAGCAACTGTACTTGCTCGGAAATCAACGATTTTGAAACTGCGCCCCCGTCTCTCTGATGACTCTAAACACACTTTGATCTTAACAAGAGTTCAACAAAGAGCCTCCTGTTGCTTCTTTGAGAGGTTTAAAATAAGATCAACTGTAACTGTTTTCAATAATTGGTACAAGTTTTTTTTTTAAACAAAATAACTTTATGCAGAGCACATCATTAAAAGAATTTCCATAAACCACCCAGCATTCAAACTAAATGTTACCACGTCCAGTCAACTGCTCAAAAACCACTCATTCTGAGTCGGTGCAATGTATATGTTTTAATGACGCCACTGAAAGATTCTAATCTCATATCTGGCCCTCAGCTCATCCCATTTACTCTTTCTTTATCTGTCACTCTTCTACTGGGAGGTTCTGTGCAAGAGAATATCTCTATGCCAATAATATGGTCTACTAAGTTGTTCATTTGACCAACAAACTGAAAAAGGACCTTTTTGTTGCAAACAGTCATGTACAAATCCTTTGACATGAATGTAAACTCTCAATGACAAAAAGAATAAAAACAGCTTTTTTCCAAAAGTTTCTTTTTTGTTTAAATCTCTAGTTAATTTATTTTCCCTCCTGCAGTGTATGGAGAGAGTGCAGATAGGAGGTAAAATTCATCAAAACAAAATATAGAATTGGTCACCAAAAAAATGCACCACAGAGTCAAAAGCAACCACCTGCTTGTCCTAAAAACCCTCCCCGCCCCACCCTCCCTCAGAAAGCACAAGATGGTAATATTGCGGTGTCTCAAGAGGTCCCCTGATCAATGGGTAACACTATTTTTGGGACGGACCACTGGGAGCCCGGAGGATAACACCTTAAGCTGCCATCGATTGGATTATTCTTTTATCACTCCTCTCCCAGTGACTCCCATTGAACAAACACATAGTCAACATACAATAATAGTAAAATGACAAAAAAAAAAAAGATAACACGCTTCAAGCCCAGAAGTTTTGAACCCCGTTGGTGACCGTTCAGGGCGACTGGAAGCTGCCATGGGAGTTTACCAGTGTGTGGTGGGTTTTTTGTTGATTTTTCTGTGACAGAGGCGGCACTGGCAGACGAGCGGGCGTCAAGAGGGTGGGGTGTGCCTGGACAAGGGTGTACAACAACAGCGGTTTCTCAGTAGAGACTAAAGGGGCTTCTTAAAAAAAATAAAAAATAAAAACAAAGGATTTTAAATGAGGTTTTCTCTTCAAGTGCCCCTTGCTCATGGAAGTGTTTTGGCATGGTAAGGGTTGAAATCAAAGCTTTCAACCTGAGTAGGGACAGAGGGGGTGAGGAGGTGGGAGGGAAGAGGATGGAGGGAGGCCGAAGGCTCACCAAGGCACAGAATGACAGCAGGAGAGTCACCCAAGGGAGAGGGGCCAGTGTATTAGCTCCCCTGCCCCCACTCTCCCTTCAACAAGCCTGGCATCATGTCTGTCTGTCTCTCATATTTATATATATCTATATAGATATATAGATCGATATATAGATATAGATATATCTATCTATCTATCTATCTATCTATCTATATATTTAAATAGATATATAGATAGATATATATACTCGCTCTTTTTGTCTTTTCATTACAAGAGAACATTTAGGAAAATATAATACAAAATGTAATACAAGAAATATAGACTACACTGGCTAATATCACTTTTAGTGACAAGTAGCTTCTTTTGTATGCAAGTTTTTTGTTTTCTTTTGAGTCTTTTGTAGTTTTTAATTTTTTTGGTCAGACCTGCCATCGTGGACTGGCCCTAAGTTTTAGTTGTGTTGGGATGCCAAGCTCTAAAGACTGCTAGAGACTGAGGCCTGATGATTATTAAATGGTCAGAGAGCGACAGAAGCGCCTCCTCCGTCAATAGTGATAATTGTGCATAAAGTTACAGACAAGTAAGAAGACATTTCATCTACACTGGTCTTCAGCAGTGGCCAGAAGCTCCAGAAAGAAAAGTAACAAATAGCAGAGAGAAAATTTGATTTTCACTCTTGTTATATAAATTCAAACTTCAACTGAATGTGATTAGTTTGCTAAGTTAGCTAAAATGAACGCCTCTACAGAGTCCAAATCCTTAGAACTGGCCCTTTTTTTTTTCTTTAAATATTTTTTCTCCACATTTACAGCTTTGACTTGTTAATCGGAACATAGGCAAAAGAAACCCAGGCACACACAAACACTGCTTGAAAAAGTAACAAAGCTGTAGAGAAATTCAAATTCTGGGTAAATGGCAAATGTTGTGAGCAAAGGGTCGGATCCATTAGTAAAAAAGGAGAATTGCCCATTTGCCCACTTGCCATCTAGAGGGGAGGGAACAAGGTAATGGAAAGAGTCTCTGCGACACCTCATGGTCCACCAGAATTCATTTAAACACTCAGAGGAAACACCCGCCTCTTGTATTTATTGCTACATCAATTCGCTACTGAGGAAACACAAGATTTGAATCAATCTTTAAGGAATAGAGTTTTAGTTCTGAGGCAACTCCTTTTTTTATTTGACATAGTAGTCCATCCACACCATAGGGTGGTATAGTGTAGTGGTCAGTAGTGTGGAGTAGTGGTTAGGCAATCCAACCAGAGGGAGACATCAGGGTTTGGACAGTAACTGTACATCTATATACATTCTTTCTTTGCTACAGCTCTGTAACTTTTTCAGTTTGTCTTAATGAAGTAATGAAGATGTGACTACGTGTACAGAAGTAGCTATTGGGAAAAAGTCCCATTTTAAATCACGCAGTTGGCAGAAGCACTGTCGCAAGTTGACACGATCCCATAAAGTGGAAAAATTAAAAGAATAGTTTTACATTTTGGGAAATTTAGATGAGAGTAAACATGTATAACATATTTCCCAAAATGTTGAACTATTCCTTTTAATCTCTGACCATTTTTCAGCATTCAAACATTTCAAAGAAAGTGCAGGACATCTGCAATAGCTACTCCTGTGAGTCTCATTGTGTAAAGGGAAGATACTGTGTGATGTAAATAACTTTCGAGGTCCCAACGTTGCATATATTGCAGAACAAACAGAAGTGCTTTATCTTTTACATCACAAACTTGGTGCAACTCCTTGTCTGTGTGTTATTGCCTCATGTAGATGGCATGAAGCTTATATATATTTTTTGACCTCTCTTAAACTCCCTCACTTGTTCTTTCTCTCTTGCACACACACACACACACGCACATGCACACACATACACACACTTTAGAAAATCCTGATTAACAAGTCAAAGCTGTTCGCCACACTACAGAAGTCCCCATTAAAGCCCAAAACTCTGCTCCGCTCTCTCTGAGACTCTGGCAACACTAGGTAGGGGTTGTGAGGGCAGTCGGAGGGCAGGGCGTTTCGGGGGGGGGGGGAGGGGATTGGAGGGCGGGGGGTTGGGGGGCAGGATACAGTAGGGTGAGGTAGGGTCAGTGGTCAGGGGGGTCAGGAAGGCTTGAGTGGCATTTCAGCCCCATGTGCTTTCTGGAGAGCCTCCACGAAAAGAAGGGGCGCAGGTTCAGGGTGTACCGCCACCGTGGACTGGTCTGATGTAGTTAGTGGGCGGTGTTGGCGATTGCAAATGGAAGGTAGGGTGAGGGGAGGGAAGCATGTCGGAGGACGCCGGTTGGGAGAGGGATGGCCGCGCGGCGTCTTAACAGTGGTGCGGCTGCAGTCTGTGGGAATGTGTGGCTGTGTAGCTGGTGTCGCTGGAGCTGCTCTGGAGGCTGTAGTGGTCCTCCTCCTCCTCGCCGTCACTGATGCTGTCCACGCTGTCCACCTCGACGGGGGTGAACTCGACGCCCTCGATGTCCACCTCTGCACGCAAACAGAAAATACGCCAGGTTATTATGGGTAAACAACAACAAGAGAGGGGAGACTGTTTATTTCCACGCAACTGTGGGCATTTTTATTAGGTTGCCTGCAGCGCCTGTGGATTAAACCCGGATTTAGACAGCCATTACAAGCAGATCTTTGTGCTCCCACAGCTAATCCCCATCCATTGATAAACAACTGCATGTGTGTTTACCACATCCAGGATTAGTAAACATACTGTAACAGTCCGAGCTAAGCATTTCAGGGGAGTCTGTGACACAGGCATCAGGTTATGCTCAGGTTATGCTCAAAAAGAAGTAGATTGTGCGACGTATTGTCCGACCACATCAAAAGGCAAAAGAGCTTATAAAAGTGGCTGCACTCGAAGGCAGGGGGGGGGGGAAGCCTGCCATCATTGAGAGTGGTGAGACACGATGAATCGCTTAAGTACAGGGATAACGATGCACCTTTTCAAACAGAGGAGGCATTCACCGGGTTGCACTCGGGTGAAAACATAAAGCGACAAATAGTTGTGTAAAGGATGAAAAGAGAGCTTAAGAGAAGTTCAAACCCCGCTGAGTCCCGCACCGCCTCACACCTGGCCAGCCGCTGCAGAAGTGGGCCTCCTCAACTCCAACAGCTGCCTGACTATCCGACTAGCAGATTACCGTTGGTTTATTTATGTCATGTCGACAGATGAAACGTCACGAAGCTGTCGAGCTACTACAGCCGTCGGTAGCTAAAGAGGAGCTTTATCTTCATCTTTATCTGCACTCCCAGGTGTTAACCTTTGACCCCGGGGCATCGCCTGCAAACAAGGCTGGGGCTAATCATCGGGTGGCTTTTCACTTGGAGCGAGGTTCAGACTTTATCTGTGGACAGTGAGAGGAAATGCAAACAGCTCCGACAGGGTTCATGTATATAAAAGCACTTATAGTGCTGTGTCGAGCAATTGTTTGCAGACAGGTACAGCTTCAGGGTATGGAGTGCATGTGTCGACCTCAGACTGAGCAATACCTCGTTCATTATGGATTTGCATCAAACGCGGAGGTGATCTACATTTGATTTACATGTCATAGTTACATAAAGTCCTGACCACGACAGTGCCCCAGGACTGTGCACACAATGCAGTAGAGCTGCACTATGTGCGTTTGTGAGACGCTCTGAGTGACATAATGTTCAGCATTTCAGAATACGGCACTCGCGTCTAAATCCACTCTAGAAAGTCACGTATGGCAGGAAAGAAACTAGGACAAACTAGAGTGAGTTGATCCCTGTTGACTTGAGCGTACCTTGCTCGGAGTCGGTGGAGATGGTGGAGCCCATGCTGTCAGTGCGAATGCGCTCAACGGATCCGGATACAGAAAGCTGCTCCAGGCGGCGTTTGAGGTAGCGGTGCTCTCTCTGCAGCTGCTCCTTCACGTTTAAAGCCTTCCTGTCCTGCTCCTCCAGCTTCTGCAGAGACACGCAGCAAGGCCAAGAATCAACGACACTGTTCGCTGGACCCAAACATCTCCATCTTTACTCTCTCACTTTGTACATTGTTTGTCGTTCCGTTTCCCCTGAAATGTCACTGTGAGAAATGTCTTTATGGTCTATTTCTTCTTTCTCTCGCAATACGTTTTGCAGTACCTTGCAGCAGGAATCCAAAAGTTATTGTGACGGAGCACAAAAGCAGTTCAGAAAAAGAAATCCTGCTCATGACCTTTTGGCGGCTATGTAGAACAGGCACACAATAACACCATGTTTAAATCAATATTTCCAGCATTTCACATTCATATTTAAAAGAAAAGTAATTGCTGCATACCACAGACTCTGCACGTTTGTAAATAAAGTACAGTAAAACACATGCAATTGAGGCAAACAGCAGAAAGAACTATTTTTTTCTTGGTGTAGTTTATCTGCTCACAAACATTACCTTTTAAACATAACATAACCTCCGTGTTGATACACAGTAAAAGACAACAAAGCGCAAATAAAGACTAATAGAAGATTTTCTTCCAGTTCTGGTGACCATATTCTTTTTTATTAAAGTATTTTTGATGATGGATAGAGTGGATTGTTGCTAGAATTTGGATTTGGACATTATCACATATGAATGTTACAGCATATGAAGCCAGTTTTGTTTTTGTTTTTTTATCATCTGCCAGTCATACCTCTGCCAGAGTAGAGAGTATTCAACATGAAATAAGGAAGTGACTGTGAAGTTTGTAGGTTAGAAAGTAAAAATAAACATACATTCTTGTCAAAAATTTGACTCAACATGAGATTCAATTTTGCACTTATTTGCATGTGAAAGCTTTTGGTGGTGAATCAAAGCCAACTGGAACACATGTGGCCCCGTCTGATGCGAGAACTCAGTGATGAGAATTAGCGGAATTCGTCTGAGCAGAGAGGACATGCATGATAAACAGGAAATGAAGGGTTAAAACTCGCTTCGTCTGGATTTTCCACCAACCACACTGTTGCTGCTAGTAAACAGCAAGATCAGTACAGCATGTCCTAAACTGTACTTCATTTGAGTGTCCCACATGTCTCTCGCTGTGTGTGAACTGCAAGAGTTAATGGACCGTGGAAGGAGGAGTTTAAACAAACTTAGCATCCAATTATCTCCTTTCACATATCTGAAGATCAGCCACCAAATGTCTTTGGTGTCTTTGTTGACTTATTTGTGAGTGCCTTTTAGGCTTTTTCTTTTTTTTCTGTCAGTCTTGGGAGCACTTTTGTTTCTTGCAGGCCCGGATCGCTCTGATTAAAAGATTAGAAAACAATGTAACACTTTTAGAAGGCAAGGAAAGAAAACCAAACAGCTAAAAGAAATGGGAGAAGTGGAGCATGAGGTTGGTGGACTACTAGACGGGACTTTGGGGAACTTGGTTGGTTGGTTGCATGAGGGTGGTGCTTGACAAGCTCAAGAACAAGACAAACTGGACTTTTTGAGGTGAAGTTCATCTAGTTTTCACTACAATGGAACAGCAAGGGTCAATTATTTTGACTACTGGTTGTTTTTTGATTCATTTGTTGTTTATTTAGTCTAAATATATATATTTTTTTTTAAATGCCATTCATGATTTACCAGAGCCTAAAGTGACTTCTTCAAACTGCTGGTTTTGACTGACCAACAGTCCAGAAACCAACAACAGATCCTAAAATTTGAGGGGGAGCCAGCACACATGTGGCATTTCTGCTCGATAAATTAATGATTACTCAAATTACTGTCAACTATCTGTCAAACAACTAATAAATTGCTCTGAAAGAAACAATCAGGCATGTTGTGAATGTGGCATTTTCTTTTTTCATTCGGCTGTATGTTTTTCTTTAGTACCTTGATGTGCATCCTGGCCCTTTTCAGCAAGCTCAGTGTGGTGTGTCTCGTGCTGTCTGGACCTAAAGGCACCAGCTCCTTCAGCTGCTCCAAGTACAGCCGTAGTTTGGCACGTCTGCAAACACACAAGCACAGGGTGAGTCAGCAGACATCCACCAGCAGGAAAGTGAGAAGGCTTCTACACAAACAGACTGACAAGAGCTCATCCGCACATCCCTGAAGGGCCAGAACAAATACTGTTCCTACTATACTTCTATATCCACAATACTGTCGTGTGTTCTTGGGCTGGAAAACATGTACTAAAGCTGTGAGAATGGCAACTGAATACTACACGATCTGGGTTGATGGTCTGCAGGTTTGGTTTCAGCTGTGACTTTGGGCTTAGGCCGTGAGAAGTTGCAGGTTTAAAGGGTTGCGGAGACATCGAACACCTGAGAGGAATCGCATTCTCATCCATCTGAAATGCAAACACCTTCGTTCACCCCTCGTTCGTGACAACCTAAATTGATTATATTCTTATATCGTTTCCAATAAATAAAGGGTCTGAATCTCAATGACCTCTAACTAGATATGCAACCAAGTATTCTCCCCAAAGTCCAGTCTAGTAATCCAGAATAACTGGTCATTAATCCAGACAAATGTATAAAAAGTAAGCCAGCATGACAAAGGGAATGTCACAAACTGATAATTACAAAATACTTAGTACTTAGAAAAATGTGGCCATTTATGCTCAGAGATTTCATATTGTGTCATACAGCCAGAGTTCATGTAAGAAGTACCTCAACATTTACATCTTTCCTCAACAGCAAGAGCTGTTTTCACTGCCCACCCACATGTGACACATTCAAAGAGTCAACCAGGGCATTAGCTTGGAGACTTTACTCCTTTTTAGAAAACGTATATGTAATCTTTTTGGGGTTTAAATGGCTGTGCACTGTCCAGTGGTGCATTATCATTGTCCATCTCAGCTGTCTTTTCCACCAAATGGAAACCCTGCTATACCCTAAAACTGAGGGAGAGCCCTTAAACCCACAGTCACAGGGTGCAAAAATCATTATTGAGCAAAACGACGGCCATGAAACGTTTCTCATCTGTTCTGGTCACTGTTGGTTGAACTCAAGACACAATGCGTGGCCCCGGAAAAACCCTGCTCCCCTGCCAAAGCTCTACAGGCCAACAACCCTGGATCCACAAGGAAACAGCTCACTGGATGCAGCATTTAGACGTGATAGTGAGAGAAGTTACTCTTTGTGGACACGGACTGACTTTGCATGGATATTGTATGTTATTTTAAAGGACTGCTTTTCTTCACAACCTTTTTTATCTGCAGATTCCCTCCCCTGTCGGGCCTTGGTCCATTCAAATTTGTCCATAAAGGCCTTTCAATCGTCCATTAGTCAAACTTGTCCATGAACCGTGTCTTTGTTCTGAGCTAGCCTTCCCCCTTTTCTCCCATTTCTTTGGCTAACTGTCTGAACAGTAAACAAACTCGGACAATGCAAGGTCTCCGCTGGCCATCGCTGTAACCACAATAAACCTAATCAGAGAAATGAAGCTCTCTAGGGCCGGCTGCAGAGCCAGTACACAAGAACACACACACACACACACACACACAGTCTTTTCCCTGTTTCTTTTTCAGGAAGGGCGTCACCTGTGTTATTCACAGAAAGTAAGACCCTCTCACTACCCCCGTCTGTTTCATTTAGAGGTCAGCCAGAGACAGGCTGTGGGCAACGAGAGAGTCTCAGGGACTAAACGTGATAATCCAAAGTCATGAAATAAATGATAGTTGCATCTTGAATATCTAGGGATTTGATTGTGGCTCTAAAACTGCACTGGATTTTTAATGCCCTTTTAACCATCTCTACTTCTCTACAGGTGCATACAGGCGTTCCCAAAAACAGGGCGTGTGAAAGTGCTCTCCTTTTATTTCCTCCTCTCCCAGGGGGCAATCCCCCCCCTCCCCCCCATCAGTTGAACCCCTCCACCCCTCTGCTCCACCCTGCCAACACCAACACACCCTCATCCCCACTGGAAAACAAGTGTCTTCTGAGGGCAGGGGCCCATCTCCAACCTGCCCCAGTCGAGCCACATGAAGCACTTGGACTGCAGCCAGTGGGAGTGGCTGGCAGGAAGGAGCTGGGGGTCTGCAGCTCGGGGGGGGG
>JAVQJL010019569.1:0-13745 GCA_036024295.1 Nannoperca obscura | reverse complement strand
CCAACGATCCCACCATGAGCAAGCACTAGGCGACAATGGCAAGAAAAACTCCCTTTTAACAGGTAGAAACCTCGAGCAGAACAAGGCTCTAAGTGGGCGGTCATCTGCCTCGACTATTATTATGTGTGCTTATGAAATTTAACTTTATGTAACCAATAGCACTGGCAAGGAAAATGATTGAATGGTTTTTGTTACTTTGTATATATGTTACCAGATCATTTACCAGATCAACACCTTGCAGAACACCATTGGCGTAAGCCAGCCGGCTACATTAGCATGCTAACATTAGATAATTAGCACTAAACACAAAATGCAACTGAAGTCGAAGGAAATGCCATTAGTTTTGTAGGTATTTAGTCATAAACCAAAGTATTGGTAAAATTTATCTGATGATTGATCACTAGGTTAAAGATCAGGAGATCACCAAAGTGACCCAACTGGCCTCAAAAAGCCAATTCCTCCATGTAGGAGACATGGCACAATGCATTTACTAAATTTCATGGCAATCAATCTAGTTGTTAATTTAACTCAAAACCACAAAGAGACGTCAAAATATCCCTACAATCATTAGGATACATCATCTGGTAACCATAAATGTCTCCAAACGTGTTTGTTACAATCCATGGAGTGAGTGAAAACTTTGACCTGCTGGTGCTAGATAAAAAGTCAAGCTATAAACCAAAGTCGCTGGGATTTATCCTCTGGGGACCATGGATATCTGTACCAAATGTTATGGCAATCCATCCAATACTTGTCGAGACATTTCACAACAAACAAATAAAAACAACAAAAATTTCAACATGAATGCGCTAGAGGAAAAGTCAGTAGGATTAATTCTCTAGAGACCATAAATGTCCATCTGATACCTGTTGAGATATTTCAATCTGAACCAAAGTGGTGGACTGACTGTCATGCATGGAGCTACGCTGCTAGGGTGATTGATAGGTGCTGATTCTATAATCAACAATTCACCATATGTGGTTTCAGATTCTTATTTAAGCATAAAATAAACAAACATGCAGTATGGTGACTAAAACAAAAGATTCTTCTTATGATTTCATCATTCTGTTCCCTGTATTAGTGATCTCTATGCTTTTTCTGGTCCCCGTTACCAAGCCTCAGCCACATCTCCAGTGGGTATAATGGAAAAGTAGCAGCAATGTATGTCTCCCGCAGGTTTTGCAGAAATGGGGGGAACAATCCAGTTTGTTCCCTTGATTGTAGATGGTTGTTCCCTTTGTTGTAGACATTATCATAAGCACCAGCTCCCATGACTCATTTGTCTGCTTAAAAGGCAATGGCTGCGGCAGACACAAATTATGCCAGCAATAGAGCTCAGTCACTCTGCATGTGCGAGAGCAGCAGAAGGAGTTAGGAGTAGAAGGAAAACAGAAACTTCTTAGAAAAGTGATTTGTCCTTTTTTCCCTCCCTTTTTTTATCCACCACTGCTCAGAGAAGTAGCCAGTCAGCAGAAAGTGAGCCGGGGGATTGCTTTGTGGCGGTGCATGAATGTGAATACAGAGGGCATCTCCTCAACTGTCAGCTTCCCGTTCGTTCGTTCTGGTGACAGACCAAAGCCATGGGGCCTTTATCTGTAGTCCTTTGGCCAGTCCAGGCACATGTGCACCCTATGTACATACAATACTAACACATGGGCTCACATGTGCCTTCTGCAGGTATACTAACACACACAAGGATTTTAGGAGTAGATGTTTTTCTGCAAACTCACTTACAGCAAAACCAGAAGGAAACGAGGGGGGGGGGGGGTCCGCAATTAAAGCTGTTTTTTTGATGGAGGCCGAGGCCTTGCATTATTCAGAGCTCGGCCGCTGGCCATAAGGATGCTGTCCATGTTTTACTGGCGAGCGGCTCTTGCCAGGGCATTAATTGCTTTGAAGGTTTTTCTTGGAAAACTGGATGTCCACAGCTGAGCAGTCAGTCCAACACAAAATACATGTCACTGATCAGCAAACAAAATAAAACTGCCATCATTTATTTTGAGCACTTTTCTTACCGATTCTTGCCAATCCTGCAGAGGAAGGTGAATGTCACTCTGACCTAACTGGTTTATTGTACTGAGAGTGTGTCCTTACCAAAGTTAAAGATGATTATTTACTTTGGTTGCTTAACAACTTTGAAGGTATCAAAAACGCAGTATTGAAATTACATTCTAAAATGCAACACAAGAGCTGGTTTTATGAAAGTAAGCCAAACGCATGTATGTACTGTATGAAGCAGACCTAGATAATATTCTTTCATTTATAGCAGAGATGCTGCTCAATTCTCACTAGTTATTAAATATGTATTAATACATATCAATTATTAAATATCAATATTAAAATTTTCTGAAAAAATTTAAATATGAGAAAAAAATAAATGCAAGTCTGGTCTAATATTAATTTACAGGAATATGGATGTCATTAAGGTGAATGTGCCAGAAACCCTCAACATAAAGTTCCCCCCCCAAAATATACACACACACACACACTCAAACTGCACCTCCTAATAGCAGTTATGCTGAGCTAAATGTTTATGACCACCATTACCCATGTCTTGTTTGCAAAATTTATGAAAGCTTACAATTTGCAGTGGTTGAAAAAAGCTATTTTTCCCCCACTGATGAGGTTTTGTTTGTGAGCCTAGTCAGTGAAATTGATTTCCCCACTGTCTCTGTTTCTGTGGTTCACTATGTCAACTGTTCTGCCACCTCAGCAAGTGTAAGAAAACACTGTTTCAAAGTGGCACAGTACTTGTAGCTGTACATTTGAGTTTAATGTCAGGAAAATGATCAACAAATATTTTGGATTTTGTTAAAGCACCTCTAAAGGAATCCATGTAATGACCTAAAGCTGGTTTATTTGTGTTTTCTTGTTTTCAGTGGTTTTAAAGCTTTTTAGTTTTCACCGTCATCTTTGGAAATGAATGTAGTGGGTGGCTGCGTTGGTGTCTTGATTGAGATTTTATTCCAAAATGTGGATCATCCATTTTTCTCAGAACTTGCAATGGCCAGTACCACCTGCAGCCTGTTGCTAACTTCAATGTAGGCCAGACCAGTAGTACATTAGCCGCTTTAAATTATCAGTATTTTACCAGTATCAGTATCTGTGGTTCTGACCCTGGGATTACTTGGTATTAGATTAAAACAATTTAATCTCCTACTCCTAGTGTGTAGAGTTTTTAAACTTTCCTTCAGGATTTGAACCTATGCCTCTGTTGGGGTAGAGTGCTGTTTCGTCTGTGCATCCCAGGTGTTCTTTGAAGTGATTATTAAGTTATTAATCAGTAATAGAATAAACCTGCCATAAATATATTATGGTGATTTAGTTTTGATGTACACATCCTATATTAAATTACCTGTGATTTTTTGCTGGGAGTCCTCTAACCCTAACCCTGCCATGGCTAGAAGCATACTTCCAAACCATGACTTCTACACGTTTTATATTTTATATTCAAGGTTAAGAATGATCACATTTATCTGTTGCAGTGCTAAAAAGATTAGAGTCAGCGTCTTGTCCCATTTTGTTTATCGTCTTGTTTTATCCTGTTTTACAAGAGCTTTATAAATCCATTTCTCAAAGGCTGAGTCAGACTATCAAAAGATCTACACAAATGGTCATTGACACTTCTATATTCCCTTTTATGAGCCTTCATAACTAATGGAAACTGAGTTGCCAGACATACAGACCTGTTACATCACTCTGACATGCAGCCAAGGCCCACGGAAAAGAAATTTCTCAGAAGTAAGCCTGTATATTGCACAATGGAGTTTCATGCTGTACATTGGAGGAAAAATTAATCTGCGCAAATAATTTAATCTTGTTTTAAATTGCTATACAAAGTAGAAAAAGGTAGCCAGTGGGACTTATTAATGTGCCAGGGTAAATCAAATGATTTTAAGTTTTTAAATGTTGAAATATGGTAGAATACTTATAGGATTACACTCATGTTCATTTATTCATAAATAGTATTAAATTATTATGACAAAGATTACATTCAGTTTAAGGATTAAAAGTAATGATTTAGGGACCAATATTTGATTAAATTTTGTTTCTTGGTTGTTCTTGTCAGGTACAGTCCCATTATATTAGAGCAATGTGAATGTGGGGTATTTACCTTAAACACCCACTTTTCCAATCCCCTTCCAGTAAAGTCAGAGGTTGAAGTCTGCTTCAAAACCACATCCCTGTTCTGGGTGGGATTAATTACTTATGCGATGATGATCTGTCTAAATCCCATCTGATACAATGGTCTGCATAACACAAAAGGTAGAACTTATGTTTCTGTTAGACATTTTGGATTAAACTCTCCATCAAATGGCAGCTTCAGCTCTGCAGTGAAGCTTAAAGTTGGAAACGGATACCACACACCATAACGTAAATGTAATGATGATGAGTGTGTATCCTCTGGGGAACATGAATGCGTGTACCAAATTTCATGGCAATCCATGTAATAGTTGTAGAGACTATACACTCAAGCACAAATGTCAAGCTCATGGAGGCACTACATGAAAAGCCAGCAATCACCAAAGTCATGAAGATACATCTTCTGGGAATCATGGATGTCTCTACCAAATTTTGTTCCAATCATGTGAGATATGTTGAGGTATTTCACAAAGTGGTGGACCGACAGAAGAATACCGTCATCCCCGGAACCCCAAAGCTAGGGTGGCTAAAAAGATTCTTAATCATTACAGAAATAATTTAACCTTGTAACTTGCTATGTCTTATGATACAACACATGTAAACAAGGTTCCTTCTACGTTAAGTTACAGATTCCTATTAAGATCAAAACGGCTACCTTTTGGAACTAGAAAGTGGTGTTCAAAACTGGAATCACGGGATGCTTTAGAAACAAACAACAGAGGCTGCATCTAGTATTTTTCTAAATATATTAGTGGTGTGGACCAGGATTGCCTATTCCTATTAGTTCCATTCATTACCCACTGGAGGGAGGCCTAATGTATCTTCTCCCCTGACGCCGTCATAAGCCTCAGATTGGTTCTGGGTGATCGGTGGACTGCAGCGCACTGCAGAGGAAACATATTGAGCTTCTTCACAACTTTACTTGGGGTCATTTCATCAAAGGAGGGGCCTTCTGATTAACTTTCTCTCAGCCTCATTGATTTGCGTGCCCAACAGATAGTTTTCATGGGGGCTCTACTGTCCCCTGATTCTGTACATTAACATTACTCTGCTTGATGAGACGTTCAGAGAAAAGTTTCCATCAGAGCAAAATATGTAAACAGTCATCATGGATGAATTTTCTGAAAGTCGCTTCACGAGTAAGCATGATAAAACACAGTGAAAGTTTAAAAGTTAATACGGTAATATGACATGCAAGGTCAAATATATTGGTTTACATTTGTTGAAGTACATCACTGAGAAGTCAGTTCACTATAATGGTTATTATCTTAATGGTGACATTTATTTTCAGAAGAAATTCTTAGAATTCATTTCAATAATTGTTTCAACAATTTTTTACTTGAGTTACCAACCATATTTTTAAAGTAGCAATTTATTATGTGGCTTTCAAATCATCAATTTGCCATTTTGGTCTAAAACTTCATTTGTAAACACATATGCCAAATACCCATTTTCCCACGATGAGAGATTTGGAGGTTCGACCTTTGGATCACCATCTGACAGTATAGACCTTCTTGTAACAACACAACATACATCCAGAAACGTAAAACTTAAACCCCCTGGGCAGCGGGAGTAGCAGGTAGCTGGGTTACCTTTCTGCAGGGTATCACCATGCTCTTGACAGCAAATGGTGTCAGCTTTAATTGGAACAAGCACAACTTAATGGAGCGTGTCAGATGGCTTCCACTGTGCCTTAGAGGAGGTATGGCTTCTAGGTTTCTCCATGCTTGGGAGAACAGAGAAGGGGGCGGGGGGGGCAAAAGTAAGAAAAAAAAAAACAAAAGAAGATTTCACTCTATCACTGCAAATCAGAGATGACATGAAAATGTGTACTTTGCTCTATACAGAGAGGATTTTGAGAAATTGCAACAAATTCAACATGCATTACTTTTTACTCCTTGATTTTGTGTGGATCTGTAAAAAATAAATTTCTTGTAGGACAACAACATTTAAACATACGGTCATTTCACAATTTTGTCTGCAGAATACAGTAATGGATAAAAAAAAACCTTTTGCAAAAGATAAGTGTAATGTTACACTTTGGATAACCAAAAATAAAGAATAAAAAAAATGTATAAGAGGGAGGGCAAGTGAAAAAAGGCATACAGAGACTAGAAAGACAGACAGAAAGAAAACTGGAAAGAAGTTGAAAGTGTTGCTAAAAGGTAGACAAGCCCAGGTTTTTGACACAAAAACGTGTCTAACTGGAAAAGGAAAGTAGAAAGGAAAGTAAAAGCTAACTGGGTTAACCTAATAAAGAGGAGATATGCGAAGACAAATATTTACAATACACTTTTTTTCAAACTCCTGTATCATATTAAATTATTGAAATATATTTATAGCGAAAAAACATTAGAATACCAAATAGTCTCAAAAGGTACAAATACTGTGCCAATTCAAAACAGCTATGCTCCAGGCAACACTCCAGGGTAAACAAGTGAAACCTTGTACTTGTTCTTCTTTTTTTAAGAATGAGCTTTGTATTGTTATGCTAAATTCAAGAATGCCTTATAAAACATTGGAAGAATTATTGATACATGCACCAAGTTCATACCTCGCTATCATTTGTTGAAAGATTGTGTGTTTTTATTGGCCAACAGAAATAGATATAGAGATATTATTTTGACCTTAATCCTGTCTGTTGTGAAAGTAATGATACAGCGTAGGGTTCGGGTTAGTGATTCACAATGTCTGAAGCAAAATCTAAAATAAAATAAAAATCCCTCTTCTATATCTGGTGGACGCCACAAAAACATAAAAGCAACTTCGACATTTCAGAAAGTTCTGTTTCCCACATTGCAAAACCTCACTGATGGCAATTAAAATTTACAGATGCAAAACCAGGGAGATTTCTCAATTCAATTTAAGGCATAAAAGCGACCTGTTTGCTTTCTCTCACTGTACTTGCCCAGAGTCCTTAATCTTGTGAGCTGTGTTTTTGCTGGTTTCTTTTTTTATTAATGCTGCCACACAGACTGGAAACCCAGTGTCCTTGTTTTGTTTTGAGCCCATCTAGTCTGCAACACCATTTTTGTAATGTAAAAGTATGCATCATAAACCTTTATTAGATTCTTAGTCTCTACTTACACAGTCACGATGCACTGAACTGTGTTCTTCCCTTCTGTTTGAACAGCTGTGTAACTATTATTCCAAGGTCATATACATTAACAGATACAAAAACTCTGGCAGCCTAATCTTCTACATACTGCTTACACTTTAAGCCAAATAAGTTAAGATTCTCCTCACATGCAACATGCATAAATGATCTTAAGTTATGTGAGCTCAACTTAAGGTTAGAAATAATAGATCAAAGCGAAGAATTCGACTGCATCGATTTTGATTCATGTGTTACTTCTGATGGTAATAACTGACGAGATGGATGCTGCACTGTTGCGTCAGAGTGGTAGTGATGAAAATAGCTGGCAAACGGAGGAACGAGCAAAAAGGATTTCTGTCCATGACTAAATCATGAACATGTGAAGACAGACGGTTTGCAAAGGCTGGTGCCGGGAGGATCTGACTTTGAAACTAATCTCTCTCATATATTCATGCATGTTTTCATTCTGGCTTGACAGATGGGATTGATTGGACAGTCAGGTTCACAGTTGTAGAAATTCAGATCCCTGTGAAGCTTTGGTGGGGCAGAGAGTTTTACAGGTGGCCACTGGGTGTCGCTCTTCAGTTTTGGCTTTGAGAATCACAGCACCAAGACCCCTCCTAATGATCACATTACAGCATCTTCATTATAAGGCTGTTACTTACAGTAACAATTCTGTGGCATCGTTAAACCCAAGCTAACAATTTATACTGTTTCTGGTGAAGCACAAAACAGCCTGCACACAGCTAACACGTTGGAAATGTTGTGTTGCTATAATTACACATGTGGAGACAATTGTGGCAGTCCCAGTTATTTCTTACCAGGCTGAAATAATATTGCGCTTTGTCTCTTTGTCTCGATCAAAGAAAATCTGATAGGAATAATTTGTGTTCTCTGAATTTACAGGGATAGTGGTGAACTAATACACCCATAAATGCAATTAAGATGGAGCTTTGCAATGTATGCAAACAATATTAAAAGACAGGACAGATGTATAGGATAACTGCCAGAATGTTAGGCTTACACAGTAGCTGCCCTTTTCAGCACTTCTTAAAGCAAATGGTTGTAAAAATCCGTCTTTTCCTGGAACTTAAGTGGAGGCACTGATGTGCCGTTTGCTCCCGTCCATCGTTTTTCTCCTCTGCTTCTTTGTTCCCTTGGCAGGAACAGGCGTTTAGCCTCTGTGCCTCCTGCTTGCTGAGCCAATGACAGCTCGCATCGCAGCACTGCTGTGGGAATAACTCCCTGCGTGGACCTTAACACCCTGGAGACCTTCCATTGCAGGGCACAGCCAGTTAAACCAGAAAGAGAGAGGAGTAGGATGTTGTATACACAGTAGATATATATTCGGTGGCTACTGTAGACAAGTCTTAGAGATGGGCTGATAAATGTACATTTTTGCTCGGTGCTTGCAGACGTGTAGGTGGTTTGGCAGGGGGAAATGTGAGTTTTGGGTGAGAAAGGGAAAAAGCAGGGGGAAAAAAACCCAGAAGGAAGTGGGGGGTTTCTTTTGCATCATGCTGCGATATGCTGTGATGAGACTGTGATGTCTCAGACTCGGCATTCAGCTCAGATACAGGGTGATAACAACAGAATAGGAGGCTGCAAATCAAAAGATCTGGATCATAACAAACCTCCACTGCTCATACGTGATTAGAGACAGGTGTTAGTCTGTTGTGAGATTGCTCTAACATTTGTTTGGCACGGCAAGATGCCCCCATTAACCATGCATGATTGAAAGGTGTGTGGCCAAACTTGTTTTAGTATACTAAAGGAAATTGAAATGCAATTGTCTTGTCAGGTAACTGGAGCAGAATTGCTCATTTAGGTTCATCAAGGTTGTCTGTTAACAGTACTAATGACTTTGATGGAGGCACTCGAGGCGAAACAGCCTCGTGCTTGAATGCCTTGAAGCTCAGCCACAGACCAGCTTTTTTCTCTGTGACTAGGTGCTCAAATGAGTCAGTGTGTGTGTATGTGTGTGTGTCAATGTGAAACTGCAATGTTTTGCAGTGATAAAGAGTAATTCAAAGAGGAAAAGCTGCAACTCAACACACCCCCTGAAAATCTTGTTTTCGTTGGCGTCGAGTGATTTTACATCTCACCTTGATGCAATGATGTACAGGTGTACTCCAGGACCCCGTGACATCACTGATAGATACTGTTACAGGTGCAACACAGCTGACCACACCCAGCATCAGAGGTGAAGCAAGCTTGAAACCCGAGAAGCAAAACAATGCTATTCAGCCTGGTGTTAAAATATACTTTAATCTGTAGATAAAAAAAAAATACTGGACACTATGAACTACATAAAGAGCAGTCCAAATAGGCAAACAAATCCAGAACTTTAGAGGCTAGACTTCGCTAGGCTACCTTCCAGCAGTGCACACTGGGCAGTTAATTGACTCAAAGAAACATCATAAACACAAATATAGGCCTACATCATACATTTTTTTTATACATGTATGAATAAGTTAAACATGTGTTACGTTTATCTTTTAGTTTTTTCTCCATTCTGGCATTGAAACATACTGGACACCACACAGGACATCGTGGTTTGAAGTAAATTCTATCAAATATGGCATGTCATAAACAGAAATAACAGGAAACCACTACCAAACAAGAAAATTGACCCAAAATTGCATGTTGCATAGCTGTTTTTCATGTGGTGTTTTAGGATGCATTTTAATTCTAATTGTGTGGGTAGCACACATGCGTGCAGACACACAGCAGCCACTGAGCAGCTTCCACTCAAGCTGTTGGAAATTAAGAGCCTTACAAAGGCACTGTGCTGCAGGTGGGCAGAGCACTTTCATGGCTGTAAGGCAAGGATTTGAACAGGAAACCCTCTGGTCACAAGCCTGTGGTCTCTATGGCTACCATAGTGCACATAAACTACACTTCTAAATGTGTGTGTGTGTGTGTGAGTGCGTACCAGTGTATGCAGTACACGTGTTTGAACATGCATGGACATGTCCTTCTGCTTGTGTGTCAGACTGGGGCACATATCACCATGTGCTCCATGTGTGGGAGCTGTCAGGAGTGAGTGCACACTGCTGTAATGCTGCAATATCTTCCTTTCTCTCTTTTCTCACTTCTTCTGTTTCCTTTCAGCAACTCCAGTGCTGCCACACCCACCCATCATCACATCTGTATTGTACACATATAGAAACAGAAAACAAGGCATTGTGGTTCAACAAACAGCCAGCCTATATTGTGAAGGTATTTACCAACCATCAACTAGCTAGCCAACTAGTATAGCCCAGGGACACTGGAAGTAGGGGTGCTGAGGGGGCTGCAGCACCTCCTACCGACAAGGTCTGGGACTGCAAGGCAAAAACATTTACTAAAGAAATCATTAAAAAACAGTATGTTGATTTGCTGTCTGTTGTGGTGTAAAATGTTCTAAAACTAAAATTTGCTGTAAAATGCTGCTGGCCAGTTAAATCAATACAAAAAGCATGAATGTTGCGCAGTTTATGATGTCATGATATGGACTTTCTCTCAGCAGCCCCAACTCTGAATGACTTCCAGCATCCCTAGAATAGCCTCCACCCACCACCATCCCAAGTTAGAGTACTGGGTCCCATGCCAGTCAATCCACTGAAGCCCCAGAGATTAAATAACATACAATTCATCTTATTGAAAAAAATAATACACTGATATAGCATGTAACTCAGTAATTCTTTACTCTCCAACCCAGCTTTATTTTTCCTGTTTCTCTCTCTTCCTCACAGTGAAGCTGTCCCTCTCTCGTCTCTCTTTCCTCCCTTTTGCTCTCGTTTTCTCCTCCCACTCTCCACTTCTGTCTCTGTCACTTCTTCCGCGTATTGTCACCATCTCCGTCTCTCGTTCTCACGCTCACCCCTTCACTCCATCTGCCATCCCTCTCCCTTTCAGTCTGTGTTGTTTCTCCGTTTCTCTCCGTCTTCACCTCTTTTCTGGTCTTCCTCTCTCCGCCTTCTTCTCACAGACAGTCCTCATTAGCAGCAGCAGCCTCTTTTTGCTCCCTGTTTGCAGCCAATGGGCCATTAGTCTGTTGTGTGCAAGGCAATAAATCGCATCAGGCAGGAACCCAAGCGCCCTGACTTCCTCTCCATGTCGGCCAATCAGGACAATTTGCTATGATTTGGTGAGCAGTGAGGATTTGGGAAAAGTAGCCCTGGTGCTCAATCCAGTAAGGATAAATGCAGCAGTAGCATAGCCTCAGTGATGCAGTAATGAAGGATTTGTGTTAAGAAGAAGTGTATACTGTAGGCTACAGTACATCTATTTTAGTTAGATGTTGATTGTAGCTATTTTGTGTGCACATCAGTTAAAAATAAAAATAAACTCAAAATAATACATTGCAAAAAAACTACAAAATACAAATTGGCTTCTAAATGACAATGAGCCAGTGAAAGGTTAGATTTTTTTTCAACCAAATCACAGATTTCTTTGTGAGCTTGACTGGTACCGGGTCTGCAGTGGTACAGAGTGCTTCAAGTAAATGGACCTCTTACTCTGAGTCTGACAGCTTTATCTGGCTATGCATAATCATGAAATACCATGCAAACTACACACTGCCAATGACTGCAAAGGAAGCAAAACAACCTTAATTCAGTGTTACAAACTCAGTCTCCACTGTCTGAGCTACTGTGACAAACTGTAGCTTACTTTTAGCAGTGTGGGTGGTGACATGTTTTTCCTTTGGGGCTTACCATAGCTATAATAAAATCCATGTAGTGTGCTGAGACAGTTCGATTCTGGCGAATCCGGATAGTGGACACTCTTGCATGCTGGGGGTCACACACAAAGATGAATTTTATGGCACTAGTTGGTTGCCATGGCTGTGCTGAGTGCAGTGTACTTATCACCTTACAAGATATTTCAGTACTGAAGTAAAAACTTTTCAAAAACATGTTTCCCTTTCACTACTATTTGGTGCTGACAGTGTATGATGTTATGCAGCTTTAATGATCCCTGTGGGGAAACCGCTGTTGCAGCAGCAGCAAGTAGTAAAAAAACATAAGAGCAAAGAAGAGTAGAGCATGAGATAAGAAAAGAGAAAATGGATGTTATGAACACAGCACTTTTGACATTTTCAACAGTTAGACATATTAAGTAGAAAATATGTAAATGAAAATCGGCAAAACTGGGTTAGTGTTCACATGAACGGCAAAATAACAGCAGCAGACAAGAACTTATTAAAACAAAGATTATTTAGGATTTCTGCCATATCAAAATATGGATAATTATGAAAAAAAGTATAAGAGTATAAAAATAGCAATATGAGAAAGATTGTGGCATATATTGGTGAGAAGTATGTTTCCTTTCACATTTTACTTTATCATACGGCCAAGAAAATAACCATATAATGTGATTCATTTACACTAAATCATTATATCTAGTTCAACATTTAAATAGTCTCTTTGCATGCAGACATACTCAGTGCATCCCAGGGGAGATTATTAGGTGTCCTCAGCTGCACAAGTTACAGTGTTGTAAAATGGCAGTGCTTACAGCAGACAAAATATTAAGGTATGAAGGATTTGTGTATTGACACATTAATGGGTATACAGTATTTATTTATAATTACACTTACTTATTTAATATCTACAGGGCATTACATGCCTCAACCTCTTCCAGTTCTGTGTGTTAGCACATATCATAAGGAATGTACACTGATCCAGGCCGTAACATCATCTAGCAGCTGAGAACATGTCTGCAATACAAGGCAGCCTATTTCAAGGATTAGGACAAACATGCATCTATTTTACTTCTCTGATCATACTGCTGCTAAGGACTGAGCTGACCTTTAAGGGCTGGGTAAGACAGCAATTTGAATGTTGCAGAGACACTGCTATAGCTGTGGCTTCATTTCCACTCTGAGTCACTTACTCTGCAATGTTGAATGATGGCATAATTACAACTGCAGCGTTACAGATTGTGGGCAATAATTAATTAATGGAGTGTGTACAGTATGTGTATATAAATGTGTATAAATGCACAGTGCATCTGCATGTGGTAGAAATCCCACATGCTTGTTTAAGTATGCAGGGAAATTAATTTAGAAGGGTTTTGTTTGGGTGGTGCATAGCTGCGCATATATGCATATATACAACTAGTCAACGTTTACCATTGACTTCTATTTAACCTCAATTACAGATCTAAAATTCAATTTTGATGTGTTATAATTCAAAGTCAACATATCCACAATGTAATTTTGACAAGTTGTAATTCTAATTAATGATACCTACAACTAATTTCTCACTTGTCAAAATCTTAATTATTCAATTCAATTCAATTCAATTTTATTTATATAGCGCCATATCATAACTAAGTTATCTCAGGGCACTCAATCACATGGAGCTGGTCGAGACCAACTTCCACACAAAGACCCAACGTTCCCACCATGAGCAAGCACTAGGCGACAATGGCAAGAAAAACTCCCTTTTAACAGGTAGAAACCTCGAGCAGAACCAGGCTCTAGGTGGGCGGTCATCTGACGGTCTCGACCGGTTGG
>JAVQJL010019562.1:0-20240 GCA_036024295.1 Nannoperca obscura | reverse complement strand
AATAGGCACCCACGTCTTCCGGTAGGAGTACCTACCTTTTCCGTTTTCTCGTAATGTGTTGTGTTTTCGTTAATGTGTTGTGTTTTCTGTCAATGTGTTGTGTTTTCGTCAATGTGTTGTGTTTTCCGATTTGCGTTTGTGGTCTGCACTTCAGGGCCACCGTACATATCACTCTCGTAATTGTTTTTTAATCGCTGCACCTTTCTGTTTCTGCCAAAGTAAAAGTGCATGAAAAGCTATTAACAGTAATCTTTTGTAGTGTAATGAACACAGATTGGCTAAAACATTGAGTAGCGGCTGCTACTGTTACTTTACGTTAATAACATTTAAAGGTATATTAAGTATGTGCCTGCTGTTTAACTTTTGTCAGTCAGTAAGAACCGCAACAGCCATTAAAGAACTGCACATGCTCAGAGCCCAGCCCTCTTTATCATTCTGTCCGTATAAACCATAAATTAATAAGAAACTTTTCATAACAGAGACAAGAAAGATGGCTAATCTAAAAGGGTAATGGGAGGATTCTGGACTTTTGTACAGGAATTTAGGCTATATTATATTCATTGGCTTATTCTCAATTAGATATGCAGATATCGAACTGAAGTAAATTGATCGGTGAGAAATTCCCAATGTTGGTAATTCAATCGTCCAGTCAAAGCAAGCTTTTTTTTTTACTTTGAGTGGTGTGACTAACTGAGAGGAGGCGGTTGGGAGACCTATGAGACCAGTGACGAGAGTTTTCTTGCCAGTATAGGGTGGAAAGGGATTTTTGAAAGCCAGAAATCTTAGCAGCGGATGACGTAATTACTGTTAAAGAATGAATCAATGTTGTCATTGGAGTGCTGGGAAGTACAAAATCTTCTGTCCTCGCAAACAGACACCCCTCTAGTGCTCATCTGACTGGTGAATTCGAGGCTCACCCTTTTGGAATTCATTCTGTTATGGAGTTTCTTATCTGACTGCTGACTTGTTTGGGCCTTGCTACACTCACGTACTTGCTCCCAATAAAGACGTGTAACCAGGTTCCTTTTCACCCTTCTTAACTGTGACATCAACGGGTCCTTTCTGCAGAAATACCACAATACTTAAGCATATTCCCAGTACAAATGACTAGTTACATCACTAAAGACCTCCTGTACCAATGGCATTGAATCAGATGAGCATAAATGAGATGTTTTCAGCAGGGGCATTCCGCGCTGCTGCTCATCCCAGCCATGCCATTCAGCTGCTTCCTGCCGTGTCAACAGCCTGTGGGTGGGCTCCCACTGGTGAGGGAGATGTAGATAAAACCCAGCAGGAAAGATTATACAATCAAATCTCTTATCTCCTGTTAGGTTTGGCATTGACTTATTATAAGCCACCTTTACATTGTGGTATTTATTAGAGAAGAGTGGCATGTTGGAATGCTCAAAATCTCATCAGCTCCACTATTGTACGTGTTTTTTATGCCAGCATTGTTTGTAGAATTCTTTGGAAGTTTATTTTTTTATTTTTTGGGGTCACTTTAAAAAAAAATTATTTTATCATTTTGACCTTTTACACTGTGGACTATGATGAGAAATAAGGCAGTGGTTTGACATCAGACGTCATCCCAGGATAGTGACATAGAGCTGAGTCATTCAGCTCCTCCCATTGCCATTCCCTGTTATCCCCCTTCGCTTTTTTCCCCATCTTATTCTCCCTTTTTTTGTCTGCTATGATCTCTCGTTCTGTGGCTTTATGCTGGTGTCTTGTCTTGTGATTCAGGAGGGTTTTATATGAACCGAGAATAAAAGAAAAAAGAAAAACAGCCTCAGAGCCAAAGAGGAAGTGTTAATCATATCCTGTCAACATAGCTGGCTCGAGGACGGGATGCCTTAGTTCAACCAAGGCAACGTGTGCTTTTTGTGTGATCACTGACCACAGACTACTTATTCACTCACTTTGACTTCAATATGATTTCTACATGATAGGAAGTTATATTGTTCTTCCAGACCTGCTTGGTTATCCTTGTAATATCCACATATTTAACATTTGGGTAACACATTACCAAGTTCTCACAATTGTCAACAATTTTGATACAAATCTGCATTTCTTAAATATACCTGTTATTGGAGGTGATAACCAAGAATAGTATAGAATAACCTCCACCACACCATGTGCATAGTCTGCTTTGCAACAAGGCTGTGATCAAACTTCTCTCTAATAACTGATTTGCATGTCTGACACCATTCACCATCAGAGAATACTTGAGTCAGATGTTGATCTCACCCAAGATATTTACTGCAACATCTTTTTCCTGCAACACTACACATAAACACACACACACACTTCCGTTTCAGTGTGTGGTAAATTGTGAACAAAAATAGACTCACCACTTGCTTCACACGGATGGAAAGTGCAGAGAGTTTTTTGCCATGGGGTCATCCTAGTTTTTTTTTCTTTGCAATTTTATTTCCGTGTCACCGGGAACAGTTTCCATGCTGCACACGTGTCCACTCAACTTCACAGGCTTAGTCTTTCTGCATTCCCAGTCGCTTTGGATACAGGATACACTTTTACTTTTAAAGCTGTAGGAAAAAATCCAATACATCGCTACTTGCTTATTCAGAGTTGGACAGCTGTCACACATTTTCCATCTGCAGTAATCAAGTAACAAAAGTCAAGGGGGGGGAGGTTATTTTGCTTGGAGCAATGGGACTGACTGTTGTGTGCATTTCCCCAAGCACTAACAATGTGCCCATTTCTTTCTTGTACACAGTAACTTTGGCAATTTTCAGAATAAGATGTATTGTATTTAACCTTAACAAGTGCAGTTTGTTCCTGGAACAATATCCCAAAACTTTTACTTAGGGAGTGCTGAAAGATAGGTGCAGGTTCTGTTAATGGTATTTGTGTTAGGGATCTTAAAGTTGTGGCCTGAATGTTATGAAGAAAACAATGACAGTCTAAATTAATATGTCTGTAAACATCAAGAATGTTGTCAAAAACGATTTATTGCACTGACATTGTCTTGTGACGAGCTATTGGTGAGACCGTATTCTCCATGATTCAGTGAAATTGATGCAAAATCCCAAACTATACATCGCCATAGTGGTGTTTTTTTTTCTTTCTTATTCATATAGGTGTGTTTATGACTGCTGGGGATGGAAGTGGTTTCTAAGCTGTGTGGCCCAGGCTCAAGTGGGAAATGGGAACTCTGTTTTGTTTTCACCCTCTGGCTCTTTTAACCATTTGCTGTCATTGAGGTGTGTTGGTTGGGATAGGCCAGCATGATTTCCAGTTGTCTAATGACTAGCCTTGATTGGGATTAGTCATGGTAGTGAGGAAAATAGCTTATTGTCGCTGGCTGGTTGAGAGAGGACGGGCACAGATGAGCCCATTTGCTATTTCCATCACATGCATGTCTCCACTTTAAGTGGCAAGAAACCAAACAGAAACTGATTGAGCCTCCATCCGCTGGTGGTACAAAATACTGTTAAAAAAATATATATACACACACAGACACTGGTTCAACCAAATGATAACTTAAATAAAATATACTTTCCAACATGTTCTGGCAGCATGGTAGGGCAGGGTGATGCAGTATGAACAGACCATAGCAAATTATTATTGTATTGTTTTCTCAATGTAATTTTGATCAAATTTAACCCAGTATATCACACTCTATATCAATACTGAAATATACAATTAAATTTACCATGATAGAAGATTTTATTCATTTTGCCTGCCACTATTAAGTGATCAGGGATAAGATCCTCAAGTTGAGGATCCAGGCCAGGTTCAAGCCACTTTATTTACTGAAGTGTACTTGAGAAACAATGAGACATAACAGACCCTTGGGTGCTGTTCTTAAGCTGACCCCCTGAATCCGGGGGGGGAACCAGCTCACATTGGGCTATCATTCTTCATTTCTGTGGTAACAGGGTAGGCAGCCATTGACAGTACAAAGCATTACGTTATTTATGCATCATATTTTGTATTGATTTAACTTCATTTCTATACAGAAAGCTGGCTGGAATCTAGCCATCAATCAAGTTAATCTACCATTTAATTCCAGAGCTACTAGTATGTTAAACTGTTAACTTTGAGAGAGCCACAGCCCATGGATGATACTACTCACTACTTCATAACTGGACTAACAGCTCAGCCTTTCACAAATGCGGGGTGTTGTCAGTAACCGTGTGGTTGTCTGCAAAGGGTTAAAAATGTGGTCTAAGTGAAAGAATCGGAGGACTACTGAGATAGGCATGTTGCAAAGAGAGCCGCCATTGTTCTCTGGCCTTTTATTCTCTCATTAAAAAGAGTCTGGCGCATCTCAGATCTTCTTTATTAGGTTTTTAGTTGAAGGCTGATGTTGTTAAAGCGGATATGGACGAGTCAAATTATCGCCTCTTGAAAGGTTATGCTAGGCTCTGAATAGACAAGAAATTTGTCAATGAAATAACAGTGTTTATAGCATTACTGGGCATATTGACAGACTGGTAATGTGACATGTTGACAATGGAAAGGCTTGTTCTGGTTCCTTACATCCCTACACTGGGTGTATTGGTCTAAATGTAGTCAGTCAATGACTAAAAATGCATCAAACTGTTCTTTTCAGGAGACTGTGTGTGAGTTTGTGTTTAATTGTATTTATTATTTCCATTATTCAATTCCCCAGGCAGATGAAAATCTAGATGTCTTCCAAGCATTGTCTAGAAGTTTAGGGTTCGAATGTAACTTTTGACAGGGTTTAGAATATTCCGACGGCGCTAGTACAAGTACAGAGATACAGTTCAAATCCACAACTGATAAGTTCATAGACTGAAAGTGTGTGATTGTCCACAAATCATTATCTAGATCTGTAATTATACAATCTATATAGTACTAACGTGGCATGCATTTCCTTCTAACTGAAATGAACCCAGCAGGATATCATTTACAATAACATACTTCAGAATAGCCTTGGAAAGTCATGAGGTGCTTGACTGTGCTCCGCCTTGGCCTGTCATCCTCCTGCCTGTGGAGCATGAATATTTGATGTTGGGCGCATGATGTAACTGGTATTTTGAAGAGACATCTTCACTCTCTCCAGATGCCTTTTCTTGTTCGAGTGGCTCTGATTACAGAGTAGATACAAGGGTTAGAGCAGACACAGAGACTGGGTGTGTCTGCGCACACAGTCCGACACGTGGGAACAATTACAGTGTGTGGGGTACTGGCTCCTCTGTCTGCCTGTCTCTTTGCTTATGCTGTCTCTTTTAAGGTTGTACCGTGTCATCTGACTCTTAAGCCAAGCATATTGTTGCTTTGTGAGTTTAGTGCTTTTTTTGTTTAGTTTTTTTGTCCTTTTCTGAATTACCAGCAAAACTAAAGACTACAGTGAACTGACTCATCTCTTTCCGCATCTTGCCTTAGGAGACAAAGGGTTGTTAAATCACCTTTCTGCCCCTTCTCTTTTCATAGTATTTTGTTTAACGGGGAAAATTAACTTTATAATGCTGAGCTTTAACAGCCAGATCCAATGAGGAGTCATTTAAGTGCAACCGTATCTGCCTTGCTATTAGCTTGATCTTTAGCCTCATAGTGTATAGTAAAAAGATGCCCAAGTCACTTTTTAGACTAACAAACTAAATTGTGATTTATGACATGTTCAGTTGGTTTAATGAGATGCAATTAACACCAAAGCGCAAGCCTGTCAGGTACAAAGGTAAGAATGTTAGTGGATTTTGTTTTTGTTGCTATTCTCATATCTTTATTGGATTCATGGCCAGCTGTGATCAGTTTTAAAGAGAGGAAAAATAATCAAAGGCCATTTGAGGTGGGATGTGGGTTGAGTTAGTCAAACATCAATACAGAATTAGATTTAAAATTCCAAAGCCAGTGTCTTTTTTCCATTTAGTCTTCTGGCTCCATCCATGTTTTCCTCAAAATAGAAAAGTATCCATCGCTATCAACTTAAGTGATTAGATGCTGTTTAAACTTTATGCCAACATGCTCAATATTTTATGGCAACAACACCTCATTAAACTGAGACAGTCCATAGAAAGTAATGGAAAATACTATTTGGCACAGGTCTCTGCCTTTCCCATAACCTCTTCATCACCTCACCTCATATTACACCTCCTCCTTTCTGTCTTTCTCTGTTAGTTTTGGCCAATCCAGTTAATTGTTTATTAAATATTTACAGCTATATACAGCTTTACCTAACTTAATTTATGTTGAAACGTGTTGAAGAAACCACATAAATACACTAGAAAAACATTGCAAGATAATGTTTAATAGCAATATCTGGGCAGTAATGTATTACAGAAGTTCAATGAATGATCAGGGTCATATCAAAATGAATGTCCATTGAGCTGATAAAGCCAGTCCCTACATCACACATCCTCTACCAAGTGTTTCATGACTTTGTGTGTAAGATTAGATGCAAGAGTAGGTGAATCGATCAGTGATCTAATATTCTGGAATGAGTGGGATTACTAAACCAAATGCAAAATCTCTCTTATATAACACATCAAAAGTCTAAATTTTTGCAACTTAGCCCAGAAAAGACAAATTGTGTCTCTCATACCAGTCAAACTACAGAGATATTTAACGTGTGGGGAATGAAAAAACTCCCTGGTGTACATTTTTGGCGAGCTAATTTGTTTGACCCTCAAATGCCTCTACGGAGCGTAGCCCTGATAGATATCCTTTTTATGAGGTTGACATTGAACAGAACATAGTCAGAAATGCTATGAATCTCATTTTGTGATAGCCCTGTCACAGTAGCCTACACATGGGCCAGCTCTAACTGCATCTGCAGACCTTCCTAATACTTAGCAATGATGTTTTGTTTTTTTAGTTGGGAGCAGAAGATTAATTAATCTGGTGTCGGCCTGATTTCAATTATGTATTATGTGGAAGTCTACATATGGGACCCAGCTTTCACTCATTTGCTAATAATGACAACATTGACACCAAAGTCCTTTGTGTGTTAACAGTAGGTAATCTGACCCAGGACTCCATACTAATGTTTTAGATCAGAAGCATTATCTGAAAAGTGAGAAAATGAGGACTTGTTGCTCCTCCATCGTCTGTTTTTTTTTTTTAAGTGCATGAGACTAATATGGCAGTTTTTTGTTAACTTGGTACCCAATAAAATATCAATAACATGGGATATAGCAATAGCATGGGAAACTATAGATCACTACTGAGTGGTCTTCTTGAACTTCTTAGATTTGAGAATGCTGTTCATCACTGTCAAATGTTTGAATGTTTTTCTGATATGCCTGACATGTGCATCAAAGAATGAAGGTTTTTAGTTTCAACTTGGGATTTTGTTAAATAGCTTTCAGCTGAGAGGAGAAACTCAAAAGTGAACCCCCTTGTGGTGTCTTTGGATAAAAAACTTGCAAAACTGATTTTACAAAACCATGATCAAATAGGAATTGGCCATTCATTCAAGAAGTGGTGTATCCTTTTCATACCATTCTGCCAAACCTTTTGGCAGATTCTATAGAGCCATGAAACCAGTAACAATGTTTTTCTGTAAACAAAATGTTGTTGTTTTGGCATGTTAAAGTCTTAATGTTTTTAAATTGGATTCTGTAGTCTGAGTGCTATATCAAAAACCTGTCCTAAAAACTCCTCTCTCAAACATTCAACTGATCGGTTGGTTTTAACTCAAGCACCATACAAGGATCCATGAGTTAAGACAAAAATGGTGATCAGCAGATATGAGGAGCCGCTGCTCTCTGGCCTTTTGAAATTTATGAAAACCGAAATGTTCCACTATGTCAGTTGTGCCTTGCCCCATCGGAAAAACCATACCATCTGCTCAGGACATTCCTAATCATTGGCAGGCCTCACTTTATTGGCTGAATTCCTTGTAGGAACTGCTGATTTGTAAAAATGTGAACCTTTCCTCTCCAGCCTCAACTATCTTGTGTGTGTGTGTATGTGTGTGTGTGGGTGTGTGTAATGTGAAGTGCATGTTTAGTTGTGAGTGTAAATGCTTTGTGTGCTAACACATTTTGAGTAATTAATTGTGTTGTGTTTTAGATGGAATTGCTGGATAAATTCCCGGTGGAAGGAGGCCAGAAAGACCCCAAGCGCAGGATCATTCCATTCCTACCAGGTAAGAGTTAAACACACAATGTCCCCCAAGGCCCCTTCACACACATACACATAGCACGCACACGACTGTGGCTTGTTTGGAATGAATAGAGGAGAGAACTATTGTGATATTCAGTTAAGCAGTATCAAGAACAATGCCAAACATTTGCTGTTTTCACCTTCTGAAATATGAGTTTTTGCTGCCTTCTCCCATTTGTAACAATAACTTTTGGGTTTTGGCCTGTTGGTTTTGAAAAATCAAACAAACTGAATATGTCATCTTGGGATTAAGAAGTTGTGATGGTATGTTTCCTTATTTTCAGTCCTATTAAACAGCCCTAGTTACAATAAGATGTAACAATACTCAGTGTTGGTCAAGACCTCGCTGTTTCTGTTCTTCCGTTTACTCTTGAAACATTTAGCTGATTCAGCAGATCTCTAAACATATACCCCATAGCCATATTAGATCATTTGTGGTGGAGCATTTGGATGAAACATTAAATTGCCATTTTGACACAAGACCAATCTACCTGTGATCATAAAACCCTATGGTTACAGTGCGTAACATTCACTAAGAGCTGTTTTCTTGGCTTAGTTGCTCCAGTATCCTGGATGAATCATCAAAATGATGCTTTGTTCTTTTTAGCTTTCATTACTTTCCTACAAGTAGTAACAAAGTTTGTTTGGAATAAGGGCTCTGGTTGTGCTACAGTAACCTTTTGAAATAGTTTGGGATTTAGGTCGTGCTGTAAGTGATCCTTTATGAGAGTTTGCAAGTAAGCCTCACCCAAAGACCTCACCCACATCTCCCCTACCCGGCTCGGGACGAGTGGGGAGGGGGGGGGGGGTAGGATTTTCTTTGGGGCCGTGTAGGTCTGGAACTCATTGAGTAAAGACACACACACCCCCCCCCCACACACACACACACACAAAAACACATACACACTCTCAGACTGTTTGATGAACTCTGAGTAGGAGGAGGAGGAGGAAGTGGGAAGAGAGATAGAAAAACACTGCTTTTCATACTATCCCTGTTTGCAGTCAGACAAAGCATACTGACCACGGATACTGTTACGAATTCTCATCTACATTAAACTCTGTCTACTTCCTTCCTGGTTTTAATGCTAAACCCAGATTTTCTCAAAAATGTCTGCCTACTTCCCATGAAAGATCTTCTTCCAGTGAAGCTCACTGTATGTAGAGGCCTACCGCTGTTCCTGTTTTCTGTGGAAGAATATGACGACTGAAGTTCCCCCAAAGAAGGCACAAAATCTCCCACCGCTCCCGTGTCGAGCTGATACCAAAGAAGAAGATACCAAAAGTTAAAAACTCATTACACTCTACATGGCACGCTCTCGGAATGCCACTGTGGAACCCTTTCTTTTGTAGCACAATGTTGCTGACAAACATTATTTATACTCAGTACGTGCATAAATGGAGGTTTAAAATAAATAATCATTACTAGTCTCAGGTCCCATATAAGGTCGCACGCCTCTCTGAGATGATATCCAAGCTAACATTTGCCTGATTTGCAGATTAATTTTCCTGACGGCCCCTAAAAACAACCTTAAACATACAGAGCAAAAGGCTGGACTGTGGGCTGAGACCAACCTAACAAGGCACGGAAGTGGTTTTGACTCCTCTGGTTTGGTTTTTTCAAGGCCCCAAGCTGTTTTTACTTCTTTGGTATCCCCACATCAGCATAGTGGCTGCATGTGTGCATAATGCGTGTGTACACCAAAATCTTAGCTGCTGCAATTTTCAGTCCATCCTTTGCCTTTTCAGAGGAAGTTCCAGAAACCCCAAAATGTGGATAAGCTTTGATATGTCAAGATTGCATGTATGTGCAGACTATCTATAGGCCATCTGAATACCCCTCACGGCGTTAAATTCCTTTGATGGGCTTCATACATGACATTTAGATAAAAGTTTGAGCCTTGAGCGATTGCTCTTTAAGGCAGTGTCAGCAGGTCAGCCTTTGAAAAAGAGCTGATATGCTCTTGACCAAGTATCTAAAGTTGGGGATGTTAAACTTTGAATCAAAACTCAAGATGGAATGCAGGTCTGTTTCTTTAAGGCCCCTACATGATGAAAGAGGTGATATTATTTCATGAACTTGGATCCCAGAGGTAGAATATGAATTGTAATTTGGGTTCCGTTTTTCCTCTTTCTCTTAATGATAGATTTACATTACATACTTTTTCTTTCAGCTACCCTGTTTGGCTGGGGATCTCTCTGCCTGCCACAGTAGGAGGCACAGTGTGCTGGGCAGCTCAAAAATGTTTCTGTGGATCTGAATAACCACACTCCCCAGTCGGTCCTCTATGAAGGGCAGAAAACAGAAAATAACGGAACAGTTGCAATGACCTTGTTGCTTATGCCTCATTCATATCACGTCCATCTCTTGTCTGCAGGGAAAAGGAATCACTGGTCTTGTCTACTTGAATGCGGAGTACTATTAGCAGACTTGTCTTTTACAGCGTCTCATGAAGTTGTTTCTGCCCTTATTCAGCAACTTAACTAAGAACACAGTAATTACAACACACACACAAAGCTCATTCTTACATGCTTTAACTTAGTCGCTCCACGCATGAATAGTTATGTAGAGCCTTTCTGTCTTCAGGGTGACACGTATCAAAGCAGTAAAGGCCAAGACTTTGGAAAGTCCTCAAGTTTGCGACTTAAGTCTGACTAGAGTCCCATGTTTAAAGTGTACAGCTTTGGTGTTATGTAAAGGTTTTAGCTACTCAAAATTCCTCTGAAGAGCCAGAACAGGGTGAAAAAAATCTTGTGCGGCGAGTCCAAAGTGACTGCCGAGAACAGCTTTCTGTGTGTGAGGTGTGTAACAACGACCCTCTGTGTTCCCATCTCTATCCGTCTCTTCTCTCTGTCTACCTCAGTCACTCTCCCCAGGAAACAAAAGTTGTTTGATACTCTTGGTCAATGCTGGCTCTGAGATTTGCCATAAAGTCTACCCTGCCTCAGCCACGGCTCCAAGGCAGCCGCTTTCCTTCCCTCCCTCCTCCCTCTTCAAACAGGCCCGTTTCTCGGCTGCACCCATGAGCTGCCGTGCATACAGAGTGGATAGTGTTGAGTCAGTGCTTCTCTCCTGACCCCTGAGAGCTTTGGAAAACCGTCAAAAAAGCTTTCTGTCTGAGAAGTGGCAAAGGGATGAGAGAGAGAGGGAGAGAGACTGTCGGTGTCCAGCCGTTGACTTTCAAATCTCTTTTAGTTTTCGTAAGCCGTCCAGACAGTGTGTCCTTTCGGCTTCTCTGGCAAGATGTCGCCAACACCTCAGAGATTTGGAATGTCTTCTCTCATTCTTTGTCTTGTTAATCTCCTTTTTTAATAGTCTCCCTTGCGTAGTACGATATTGCTCTCTTCTGGACAAGTGTGAAGAGGAATTAGTGACCATGCACACTTTACGTTTCCTTCCTTCATTCTTTAATGTTATTATGTACAGTATGTGAAATAGTCGAGAACATACAGCCATGCTAGAATGTAATGCTGTCATGCTCATTGTGCCATATTGTAAAGTGGATAAAAGTGCTGCTAATGGTGCTAGATGAAAAGTCATTACTATACATTGTCTGGAAACCATCAATGTCTGTACCAAATTTCGTGCAAATCCACCAAGTAGATGTTGGGATAATTCCCTCTATAAGTTGAAACAAATTTTTAAGTGGGAACCTTGAATATTCACTGCCAAATTTCATGGCAATCCATTGAATAGCTGCCAACACTTTCCACTCAAATTCAAAATTGTCAAATGTTCTTATGGTGGCGCAAGATAAAAGGTCAGGGAATCTGAGGTAAGTCTGCAGGGTCCATCATCAGAGGACCATGAAACAAAACCTGTACAAGATCCATCCAGTAGTTATTGAGATATTTCCTCTGGCATGGCTAATGAAGATGGAAGTACTATTACAAGAACGGAAGCTACAGAACACCCATTATTTTAAAGAACTGACTTTTCTCCCAAAATATATTCATAATATTAGCTCAGATGGGCCGCGGGCTCTAGTATTTGCTTGAGGTTATACAAATCTGCAAACCAATTGAGTTTCTTTACTCACGCAGCATTTACAGTCTGGCTCTTTGATATTCTCGTAGCCTACACTCTTTTATCTTTAGTTACTATAAAAAGGAACTGAAATGAATATGATTGCTAGTGTTATTTTCCTTTTGATTACACCTGACTAGGCTGTTGTCAGAGTTGGTATGGTTGAGTACGGAGGTGGGGTATTTTGCAAGTTGGGTGTGATTTGGTTATTGTGTAAAATAAAACACATCTGAACATGAGATTTGGAGTCTTTTGAGGAAGTCACCAAGCATCTATCCGCTCAGCAGTCCACCCCTCTTTACACATTCTCTAATTTGTCTTTATTTAGTATTTTTCCTTCATGTGTCTTTTATTTTCTTTAGTTTTGATTCACAAGACGAGCAATAACACATGGCCATAAATATTCATTATCAGACACTGTGATGACGATGAACAGTCTCTGTGGGCCTGTGTCTATCTTTTCATCAGTATGTCATTCAATCACTCAAACAAACAAAACAAACATTTGTGGTTTTGAGCCTTCTCGGTCAAGGAAGCAAGTCTGCCTTTGATGGAGGTGATACAGTAACTTCTCACAACACGTCGCTTTTTTGTGTTCAGGATCATGTTACAGACCTTGACTTCGTGCCTATTTTTTATGTTTTCATTAGAGCTGTCTCACTGAATGTATTGGAGAAACTTCAGCAGCTTAGACGAGGGGGAAAAATTAGATGCTTGCTCTGAAATTTCCTGCATACCTTTTTTTAAATTGGAGTGTTTTTTAAGAGGCTTATTTGTAGGCATTTCTTGTTATTGTTATGGCGACACAACTTGTCTGTGCCTGTGGTTATTTGTGCTTTCAGATAAGAGCAGGGGAGTAGCATTTAAGCTGTCATGCAGGCATAATTAGCTTTCCCAAAATCATTTATTCATGACTTGGAAAGGCCAGCCATTCACCTATCTCCTTACCCACCTCATTGTGCTGTCAGTGTTATTGATGTCGTGACTGTATTGTGTCTGCATGCTAATTCAGTAGCCACGTTTTGTAATAACTACTGTCCTTATTGTCCTTCAGTGGACCCCGAACTTTTTAAAGTTGCTCTTGACAAAGAAATAAAAGAAATGTTTCTTCCTAGACGTGTATCAGTTTATATTGCCTGTTATGCTGTCTGAAAGTGATTATATGTTGGTTTTTTCTGACTTCTAAGTCTGTTTTTCCTTCTTTGTTACAGGGAAGATCCTGTTTAGGAGGAGCCATATCAGAGATGTGGCAATGAAAAGGCTAAGACCCATCAACGAGTACTGCAGGGTGAGTATATCGACCAATACGTTGCCTTTAAAATGGAAATCTAAAATGGTCTTTTTTTTTTTAAGTTCATGAAAGCTCCACTGACCAGTGACCATTTCCATCTTCAGCACTAAGTACTAAAATCTCGGTAGAAAGTACAGTGGTCAGGGCAAAAGAAAAGCAAGTATCCCACCCACGTTGTATCAACTTACTCATGAACAGGAAAATGGAAAATAATCTTTTAATGCCCTCTGTGTATATATGAGAAACACAAGTCGCTGTTTCTTTCAGGTCACTCAGCGCATTCAGGATTACACTGAGTGACCTGACTTATGAACTTATGTTTGAATATTCCAATATATACATTACCTTCATCTGTCAAACAAACTCTGTATCGTTAAAAATTCAAACAAGTGGTTATATTCATTAAAGTTAAGCCCATTGTGACACTGCAAGATTTGCATAACAACCAGATTTATAGGAGCTCATTGTTCCAAAAAGCAGCTGAATGAATAATGCACATTGCCCTTGCCTTCTAAATTGGCACTTTGTGGTGTATGCCATTCTAAAATCCCTGGAGCAAGCCTTTTGTGACAGCAGGCATCCACCTTGCTGAGGAGTCCTAAAAGCTCCCCAGGTGCTAAGTAACCGACTGTGACCTCTCTGCTAAAGGAGACAAACAGAGAATTTCTCTCAAGGGATCAATAGTGTGTGAGCAAAAAATCTGTTTCTGTGTAGCTAAATACGAGAGTGACATTGTACCTCCCCAATGTACAGTAAACCCTCATGATCCCTGTAGATCCATGTAGTTTATGTTTCTGCTGTTAAGTTGCTGTCAGTGACAGGAGAAAGACAGAAGGCACTCCACTTTTGTAGAATGTAGAAATGTGTTGGTGGTGTCTGTTTCACCATTTGAAATACTGCAGCTCTTTCCACAAGTTAAAACAGAGATAATGTAAGGCCTGTGTATTATCCAGCCTCAATACATGTTTCTTTTTTACCAAAGAGATTAAAGACTTGGCATCACGAAAGGGGGGGAAATGCAACTGTACATTCTCGGGCTGCACTGTAGCAAAACTGCCACCATAAAACTACCAATAGCTAGCAACTAATTGCTCCAATTTGACAGAATTGTAACTACAGCAACCTAAATTAATACATAATGATTGATGTTCAGCTTCTTAGCAACAATACAAAGTTGTGTGCCCTTGAATTAAATTCAAAGCAAAAACATTTCCATTTTTCTAACTTAGGTGTTTAACTGTTTATCTGCATTACCGTTCATGATCAGACATCTCTGAATGGATATCTTGGCCGCAAAGTGACATGATTTAGGCGTGAAACAGTTCACTGGTATTCAGATACATACAAGATGATACAAGATGAGCTGTTGTTGTGGTGGTAACAATCAGCACTATCAGTCGTGCCAAAGGCAAAGAGCTTGCTGGTGCTGAGTTTGCTCCAGTCAGCACATCCACAGCTCATAGGCTGTGTTTTTGTTCAGTTTTACTGGCTTGCCTTAGGGCCTCCAAACCATACACACCTCTTTCTATTTCTCTGACAGTGGAACCGTGAGGATGTTTTTACTAGTTAGTTCTGACTTAGATCTTACTCGTGCCTTCTTGTATTTCCAACTGTATTATTTTGTCATGGGATCACTTCTCTTCCCCATAAAGAGCCTCATAAAACCATCACTGTACAAATTAGTTTCTGATATGTTGCTAATAGGCTTTTGTAATTTCTTCCTTCCTGAATAAAAAAAACATTTCACAAGGCCACAGAGTGAAGAGAAAAGTCTCATTTTAAACAATGTTGAGGATCAGAGGAGCTAGTGACTGTACAGCTCTACTCCACCAAGTGTCGTCTGGGGTTAAAGGAATGTACAGCTGGTGTAGGCAACATCTTTAACCACTTATGTGAAAAATCAGAGTTTGGGGGAGGAATGGGTCGAGCGGTTGGTTCGTGTCTATGGGTGTGGAATGGATGTTTATGGGAATAGCTGAGCCACAACAGTGTGGTTGCTGCAGTCAAAGTTGTTATTGTGGAAATGTCCGAAAAGTTATATAACATTAAATTTACCTGTTGTGGAGTTGAATGGTTGACTGACGTTCGCGTCATGATTTTACTGAAGAAAACGATCCAGTATGAATCGGATTCATGAATTTAACCTGACGAAGGTCCACCGAGTGAAACGTGACACGGTAACGTGACACAGTGTACAGGATTTCTGATTCCTCCTAAATTTGTGGTCCTAAGCACCTGTCTGTTAGATTGCATGGTGTACAAGAACTGTGTTTAAGTTTATATTTGGGGACAAAATACCTCAGAGTGTGTGAGAGCACTATGTGGAGTCGAAATGAATACTAATCCCGCCGCACTACTTGTAAATTCAAGCAGTGGGAAGTCCCACCTTGTCAGCCTGTGAGCCAAATACTATCTCACAGTTCAACAGTATCTGTCGCACAGTGACTTAAAGTTAATCATCGAACCTGGCAGGTTGGATCTCAGAATTAAGTTTTTTAGGTGAATTCTGGGCATTGGAGTAAGTTCTGAAACAAGTCTAAACTTGACTGTAAGCAAAAGAAGAAAAAAAAGGGGGGTGGGGCGGGCATTAGTGTAACTTCTGAAATAAATTTGAACTTGACTGTAAGCAAAAAAGAAAATGGGCATTTCATCCACCCCCGCATGCAGTCGGGTTGACAAGGTGAAACTTCATGTTTGTCTTAGGGAAGAGCTGAGTCAGCCCTTCTGTTGTACAGCTGGGGCTTTAAACTGACTCATATGGAATTTCCCTGGTTGTAAAGTCTTATGTTTTTATACAAGTCAGGAAATGTAGTTGAAAGGATGAAAAAAGAAGGGGGGGGGGGGGGGGGTTAAATCAGAGGTTGTTGGCATAAACCAAGAGTAAGACTGTTGACTAGAAAGGTCACACAGCTTGATCAAATGCATCAAATCAAAAAGTCTTGAGTAACAAAGCAATTTCCACCTTCATTAATAATTATTCAATTTAGTTTGCAACTAAAAGCATCAAGACTTTGCATAAATAATCCCTCAGAATGTCCTTTTATTCTCAGGCTTAGTCTTGTCAAGACTGAAGATCCCCATGTGACGTGTGTCGATATGTGAAAAGTTATTGTGCACAGATACAGTCACAGTGTACTGTGCTTTCATTTTCCTTACCTATTTTTCCTTGGAGAAAACACACACGCACGAACACACAATTACCTTAATGCTGCATGCTGTAAAGAACACCCATAAAGTCCATTTGCTGTAATGTACCCTGAGCCTCCCTCCGTCTCCTCCCTGGGGAGAATAGTAATGAGTGGACGTGCCACAGGCTGACACGAGGAGAGGAATACATCCAAGGAGCAGATAGCTAGGAACGGATGCACTACTTAGCTTTGCTGTTTCAAGATATGGATGAAGCAACTGTAAGAGGGGAGATTTCGAGGTCACGTTGATGCATAATATTCAAGCAATATTATGTACCGTGAATCAACAAACATGTAAGTTGGTACACATGCGCACTCACACTCCGTATGGCTTTGTGCCTAAAGGAAACCGTTAGTTTTACTTTGGCCATGCCACTAGTCCCACTCCTTTCCTTCAGCACAAGCTGTTGGCTTGTACAAGTCTGACAAGATAAAGGTGGCACATGGGACAAGGGCACCTTGGTTGGGTCTTTGGCTTCCATTCCCTGTCTGTCAGCCCTGATGTTATATCCATGTGTGTCAGAGAGTGCGAGAGGAAGAAAGAGACTGAACTGAAACACTTTAGAGTATTACAATCAGAGGCCAGCAGAGGAAGCTTGATGGATAGCATTGGGCTTTGCCTGCCAGCAAAAGGAGGAGGAGTGGCCGAGCTCCCTTAGCTGAAAGAGAGTTATCACGCATGGCGACTGTCTTCTGGTTTAGGGTATTAAGCTGTTGAGGTGATTATCTGTTTCACTTCTGCGCTTTTTAGAGGTTTGGTTGAAAGAGCACAGACTCAGGGGAGCCGACAAACAAAAGGGCAGGCCAGAAAGAGAGACCGTGTGATAGCATGACTAGCCATGTGTGCGAGAGAGCGATCACACCAATAAAGACAAAGCTGAATGTGGCTGTTTGCCTTTCACCCTGTTGACAGGTCTCATCTCTCTGCCACTAGTGATCCTCCACAGAGGCACAAGATTAGGGAGGAAGGTAAGCGAGCTGGATCAATGAACTGAGAGAGAACCGAACCAGCTGGCGAAATTATAGAACACTGCAAGAAGAGAATGGAAAATGACTTATTATTGATGCGCTTTTATTCTGAAATCGTGAACGTTTTTTTTTAAATCTTCATATTGAAACTGAACACCAGTGGGGACGATAAAAATAAAAAACTAGAAGGCACATATACATATATATGCTGCACAGTCCTCTAAATGTGTTCTTGTAATAAGAGAAAATGTTTTTAATCTTGTTTGGAATTGTGCAAATCTTCAATTGAGTCAGATTCATTTTGTTTCAAGTGTCATCAAATTTTGCACTTCAATCGAAGTTGGTATCTGCATGTCATCCAAAAGTCGGTTGCACAATATGCATCACTATTGCCTCTTATGTTAAAAAAAAACAAAAAAAAACAAAAGGATCTACAAGAATGTAGCACTTAAAGAAAATGCACTTTAATATGTAGTACTTGCTTGTTCTGTGACTTTATGGAGGCCAGGCACCTAATGAACACTATATTTAACCCCTGGCTGACTTTTGTATGTACCGCAATAATTGTGCTCGTCAGTTTGTCTGGTACCCTAAGTTTCCTGCTGTCATATGTGCCTGCAGGCCCTCATTCAGCTGCCGGTCTACATCTCCCAATGCGAGGAGGTCAGAGTGTTTTTTGAGACCAGACCTGAAGACCTCAACCCGCCCAAGGAGTGAGTACAACACATGGGCGCGCACACACACACACACACACACAGTCTCCTCAACTGTTATAAACCCCCAGGCTCGCATACAATGGCAAACACCCATCATTGTTCCCCTGACTGATGTCATGTCATGTCTCGTCTCGCTAACATTTACTCCCGGCCTTGCCGGTAATGAGCATTCATTACACCCTCTAATGGATATGATTTCATACTGTTGCACTACTTCCAGTTGGATTTTTCAAGCAGAAATACACTTAATGGGTTCCTTTTTTTTTTTTTATGCTGAGTTAGCATTTAAACATGTACCTGCAGCTCAGTTTGCCCACCCGGCTCCAAACAGCTGAGACTGCATAGTTTCTCTGAAGGCATGCAGACCTGCTCTGTTGTCTCTTGTAAATCTCACTCAACACATTAGCGTCATATCCAGCGCTGACCGTTATTATGTGCCAAAACTAAGACATAAGCGAGCAGCGAGTGCCAGCGTCCAACAAGTACATGTTGACACACGCATGCCTCGGTTACAAATGTGTTCTTAAGGTCATCAGCACCTTCAGGGCAGTGGAGGTTACGGGTGGCAGGTTTCATAGAGACCATAATGCGGGGCTCACATTTTGACCCTTGAGATGGTTTTTACACCGACAGCTGTCAGCTGAGTTATTAGTTTTAAACGTCTCTGTCATCACATACTGATGTGTGGCACTGGACATTGAGAAGTCCTGTGGTATATGCCAGGAGTGCACGTAGGGCCAGCAGTAGGCTAGCATGTAAAGAGAGTTGGGGGGTTTTCAATTTGCTTACACTGAGTTACACTGAGTGAGCAGCTGGCTTCATGCTCAAGGACAATTAACAGGACACGTTGCTTGTATGGGAATTGAGTATGAGACGGGTACTTGCACCAGCCTGCCATATTGACATCCATAATGTGGATGGATTAAATATCACTTGTCTGTTGCAGTTGGTTTACAGAGTTTGCAGTATAGCTCTGGCCTATACATACATATACTTTAACAAAAGCTAATCAGAACCGTGTCACTCAGCAGAGCTGCCTCTCTCATCCCAACATGTTTACTAGTGTGATAACCATAACCCTCTATAACTCTCACATCTGTGTGTGAGATCAATATACACACTATTTGTGCATACACACTCTGTCTTCTGTCCTCCGTCAGAGGAGGTTCCGAAGGACACATTCCTCCTTACTCCTCATACAAAATCCCAAGCATGTGTTGGGAGAGGCAGAAAAGAGACGGAGAGTTCACTGGAGGGGGATGAATACAGGAAAGACCTTGGTTTGTCTTTATTGAAATTGGATTACTGCTTTCTGCTAGTGCAGCCTGTTGTTTGGCTGACTGACAACAGTGCTGGTGTACAGACACAGCAGCTACTGTGGGAGAAGATTTATTATGGCCTATAAATCTACTGCACTCAGAGGCACATCTTACACTTTCTCCTAAAGAGCAGCAAAGCAAGCAGGGAGGGAAAGAATTCGAATGGAAAGGGGAAGTCGAGGGTCGGAGAACCAGAAAAGATGAGTGAGGGGGGAGGGGTTGGGGAAAAGTAAGAGAGATCATGGGGGAAGAAAATGGAATTAGATGGTGGATCAAGATGGAAAACAATGAAGCGGAGCTGATATACAACTAGGACAGAAGGAGATGGAGGAATGAGTTGAGGTGAAGTGGTGGGAATAGAGGGAGAGAGATTAAGTTCAAAATAATAATGCACAAGTCCTCTGTGGTACGGCACCTGTTTACTGTAAGGTTTGGCTCCAGGTGCAGAAACTTGCTAGCTTTTATTTTAAGTCCGCAGTGAATGTCCACACAATCCCCTGTAGAGTAGAATAGAATAGAATGCCTTTATTGTCATTATACACAAGTACAACGAGATAAAGCCATCACCAAACAGTGCAGAACAGAATAAAGAAAAATAAAAAATAAAATAAATAAAGGTATATACAAAATAAAATA
>JAVQJL010019561.1:0-42340 GCA_036024295.1 Nannoperca obscura | reverse complement strand
CCCCCCCCCCAGCCCCCCCTCAAGGGCGAAGGGACCCAGGGCCAAAGGTTAAACATGGATCAGGTCATCAGTGACAGGAAGTAAAACAACAGGATCGCTCAACTCCCACAAACAACCATCACACTAACACATACTTGGCTGGAGGAAGATTAAAAAAGACATGTTTTTATGTCTTCCTGCATGTGCTGCTTCTCTTCTCTCACCATGTTAACTGCAGCGCTGCAGCTGAAATAAGGGGTCTTTTTGTTTCTACGACAAAGCATTCTTCTCTCCAATCAACAGCACTGGGGTGAGAAAATATGCGAGTGAAATTAACAGCAGGAAAATAATGAGGCCCACAGGGTAGCTACTCACCCCTGCACCCCTCCTCTAATTCCCTGTTTCCCACCTTCTACCAACTCCTTTTACCACAGCAAGTGGCACTCCTCTCTGTCATATGTTCAGCGCTGCAAGACCTCACCTGAAAAGGGCTCACTAAGCTCTCACCTCCTCTCCTCTGTATTTTTATTCTCTTTTGCCTTCTCAACTTATTTCGTGTTTCGTTTCTCATTCACATGTTCTTCACATGGTTCCTTTTGCTTTCTCGCCCGACTCTCTAATTTTCACTCACTAGAAAGTCGTAATGGTTTGTCTAGCTTCCTCTCTTTTCTTTCCTTTGTCCGCTCATTATGTTGGGCTTACAATTTTCAAAATAAAAGTCTAAATTTTTATGACAAAATTCTAAAACAAAATGATTATAAAAACATGCTTGTCGCACATACATTATGTAGACCAGAGAATAAAAATGTCTTGCTTTTTTAGAAATTACTTTGAGGCACTGCTTATTTGTTTAAACCAATTATTTTTGTATTTGGATTTTTTGGGGTGAAAAGTGAAAAGAAAGTACTTAAGTATACAATGTCAGTCTTAGTGCCACAAACTTTATCTTCCTCAAATGAATGACAAGTTATTTTCGTCATTCCGGCCACTAACGCGAGCCTTTGCGATGTTACATTCACTTTTTAATCCTTTTCCAGTTGCGGTTTTCAGCATAAACAAGAGCATACAGAGAAGGAGGCCTAGCCAGCCATTACAGTGCTGTCTTGAAATGTAATTACAAGTTCTGCTACAAAGAACAATCTAAACTGGCATGTACTCTAAAACCCTTAAAACTAAAATTGGCATAATTAAGACACCACTCAATCAGTTCCACAGGTCAGCTTTTAACTACACAAAGTGGACATTTTTCGATTCAGACACTGAATGAAGAAATGTCTGCTGCCTCTTGTTCTTACTGTATAATAAAGGCGCACCGAAAAAGGATGATAAATGGGGATCTGAGGAGAGAGAAGAACACAGCATATATTAGAGGTGGGACAAAGCCTCTTTTGTCGTAATGCCCCTCTTAACAGCTTCTTTGGCTGTGAGGCAGAGTTCAGACCCAGGTCTTGGGCTCCTCTTATTCCTTTTGCGTAAGCCCGTGTCTTCCTGCTTGGCCCCTGACAATGGGATAAGTGTTTGTCTCAAGACCAATCGTGCTCCTCCATAGCTGACTGACATCTATGTGCGTGCATGCTTGAGCTGTGTACGTGTGTGTGTGTGTCCACATGGCCTTGTTTGGTTTGCTAACCAGCAGTTTTGGGTGCCTGTCTCTCCACTCCTCCTCTTCCTCCACCTCCTCCTCCCCCAGGGAAGCAGGCAGGAGGTGGGAAGCAGAAGCGAAGCCATTGTGAAGGGGAAGCCACTGGCCTCTTCCTGTTATGAGAGGAAATGCATACAAATGTGCTTCCTGTGCGTCCACCCCCTCTCTTCTCCCCCGTCCTCCCTCCTCTCTCTCTCTCTCTCTCCCCTCTCACCCATGCGGCAGAGAATCAACCACTATCCATTCTTTTTGTCCAACTGTTTATCCTGAGCTTTTTTCTCCTTTTGTGAGGAAACGTGGCAGGTCAATTGTGCGGAGCAGAAGTAATTATTTCACTAATTATATTATATTTTCCAGTGATGCCATACATGTAATTACATATAAACACAAAATGTAAAAAAAAATATAAGTAAAAAATGTAAAATCACAAAAATAGAAAGAAAGAAGAAAGAAAAGCAATTATGAATTAAAATGGAAGAGGGACATGCTCTGAAAGGGGATGTGACGGTAACATGTCTAGGTGTTTACACAGGCGTGTGTCTGAATCTCTCTTGGGATGGGGTTGTGGAGGAGGATAAGGGTGAATGAGAACTGCTTTGGTGTCACTATGAGTCTACAGTGTATGTTCACAATGCTTATGCCTACGAGCTAGTGCCTATTAGGTATCAACGTAATTGAGAGTAATAATAGATAAATGCATGTACATACATAAGTAGGTATTTATGTGTATATTATAAGTAGTTGTGAGGTGATGGGAGGGTTGAGGTTTTTCAGTCTCCTTTATAGAGTTGAAGAAAGGTGTGCTTATTATGAGCTTTTACATAATTGAGTACTCTCTTAGAGGGTTAAGCTGTTGTTTAAGTGTTGCTAATTAAGAGGTTTCCAAGCACAAGTCTTCAAGGAAACTTTAAGACATTCAGGCCAAAATGATTTGTTGTAGATGCAGACAGAATGCATAGTGTTGGTTGGGATTATTATTATCCTGATAAACATGTCTTGCATCTTTTTATGGGGAAGAATGAAAGTTAGGTTGAGAATGTCTGCCGCTAACCACTTCACAAAAACACACAGAAACTGTCCTAGAAGTTTACAATGACAGCTTGGAAGTTAAGTGTTCCATTATGTCATGATTTAGTCTTTACCTCAACTATTGCCAAAAATGGTCCACAACATTTTCCTGTGTGTGTTTGTGTGCATGTGTGAAGATAAGTTTCACACCCTGGTTACCAATTTACTGTGAAAAGACATAGCTGGGTTCACACTCACACACGTACACCACTCCCTTTTACCAGTACACACAGTTGCAAATGTTCTGTAATGTCATGCTCTCTCTTATTAACATAGTGGTGTGTCTAACAGCACCCACTGACCAAGGAAACAAAGTTTACACCTACACTGGCATACGGGTGGTTTAATATGTTTTGTTTTTAGTTTAACAACAAGCACACAGGCCTTATTCAACGAAAGAAATAGATACGGTCCAACTTAATCAAAATGCTATACACCAACATCAAAATTAAGGAAGCTTGAACAAATTCAAAAGAATAGATTAGAAATAGAATTAGTAACGACTAGTTCCCTTACTTTTTACTTTTAATGATATTCCATTTTTCTGCTGACAAAATAAGTTAATTACCATAATATCTGATTATTTTATGAACATAGACCAGACTAGACTATAACATTTTAGGACAGCTTTCTCAGTTTTTCGCTAGTTACCATCTTTCTGTTGAGAAAGGCATCAAGGGCCTTTCACTGTCAGATACCTGTAAATGTTTGTAGATCAGGTGTGCCAGTCATAGCATCTGTTTTTAACGGCTCAGAGTGCAGAGCATGTGGCTCTTCGAATGCAGGTTTAGTACACTAGTTTACAGCTGCTGTGTGGGCTGAGAGAACTGTTTTGAGCTTGCACAGGAAAGGCCAGTGGTGACATCACCAGCTTCAATGTTGGTGTGCTAAAAGGGTTACATGATCATCATCATCATGTGAGGCCACAAAGTCACGAAGTCATGAAATGGAACACTGAACATAAAAATTGCATACCTGAGATACAGTACAAATTAGCACATCCCACATGATTTTTTACCATCAAGACAGCATTTATGTGCAAGCCACCTGTCTCTTAAAATGTGTGTGTGTGTGTGTGTGTACTTATGTATGTATGCCCGTGTATTTATGGATGTATGTGCATAGCATTAGTAATATATGTGATTTGGAGGTAGTAGGTTGTACGTGTCAGATTGATATGTGGGGGTACGGTGTGATATTTATGTAGGTGTTATTGTTTGGTCAGTTAAGGCTTTTCATAATCACACTCATTCTCTTCCTGTGGTGTTGTTAAAGTCAGTCTATGTGTGAATTATAATATGTGGAAAATGCATGCACATTTCCTCAAGTGTGAGGCTCAAGACAACTTTGATTGGATTCTGCTTTTCTTTTTTCCATGTTGAAATGAGAAGCAGCGAATGGGTGTCTTCCATGTTGCTTGTTACCTTACTCTATGTGTTTGCACGTGTGTGTGTGTGTGTGGTTTGAGTGGTCCACTCTCCGAGCCAGCATGTGGACCTCCCCTTTGAGACCAGTGGCTCTGGACCTCTGGGAGTCACACCCAGCCCACTGTGTGCGCCACGTGCCACCTTTTGAAACATTAATGGCCCCAGCAGAGTGTGTGACTGAGTGAGTGGGTGATAACGGAGCTGGGCCGGCAGCTAGCTGTGTCCTGCGTTTGCCCCTGGTGCCCCTTGCATCGAAACACCAGGGGAAGACAACACTCCACATGTCCTGTTCCTGAATAGTCCGCTTTGACCTTATGTCCTACAATCCTATCATCTTATTTACTTGCTCATGTATGATTTGTACTGTAGCTCTACTGTTGTAAGACTGACAGACACCTTTAAGGTGCGTACATTTCTGTTTTGGATGGTGTAGATCAGAGTGGGTTGAATTTGACAATTAATCTTATTGTCACAAGATACCTTTTGATCTCACAGCGTTAAGAATGAGACTTGTTTTTTTCACATTTCAGTATGACTGTGTAAATGTCAGCATGGTATTTAGAGCCCAGGGGAGCTTTTTCTCCTTATGCCGTCAGTGAATCAGATGAGTGTTTGTTCCGAAGTTACAGAACCTGACATTGCACACACATGTTTGTAAGGAGTTAGAATGCCGTGTCTCTGGATTCAGCCTCTGTAGTCTGACACATAGCTCGGCGTGACACGCTGACATCACTGGAAAACTGTTTAGGTGGGAAAGCTGGTCCAGGATATGCCAATTCATGCATGGTTTTACCCACTCTCAGTAGAGAGGGAGACAGAGAGAAAGTCAGGGTGGAGGTGAGGGAGAGTTCGATATTCAGTTTCACTGGTGCATCCTGGAAGATATGATTTCAGGAAATGCAAAACTATCTATCAATATCCATTTGATACCTCCCACATTGTTGGGAGGTTTTCATTCCTCCCAAAAATTCATTCTGTATTTTTCTGGCGCTTTTAAGTGTCAGAAGAGAATAGACAAACACGCAGTTAATCAACAAACTGAGATCATTAGCTACCAGCTGGGCACAGATCTGGCAGTATTTTCTCTCTGTAAAAAGATTTGTCAATACAGATATCCAATGCAATTAATACACACAGTCACAGGAGAAAATAAAAGAAGGTTCGATACAAAAAAAGCAGTGTTGCTCAGAGAAGGAAGCTGGCAGTGGCACATTTTCTCTTTTTTCCCATACAACCAATGAGCTTGCACACATGCTTGGAAAAGAAACCAGGTGCAGCTCACTGGAATTAACTCACTTTCACTGCTCTAGTTTTGATCCAAACAATAGAGGAATAGAGGCTGTTCTATTTTGACAATGTGGGCACTTGTATGCATGTCTTATTAAAAGTGCCAGTCTTGTGCCTCTTTTTCTTTCACACACACAAACACACATTGACTTGCACATACCCACAAACAGAGAGAGAGGGAGAGAAAGAAAAAAAAGGCCCCATTAGTGAAGACAATTTTTGTGGTTTAAGTTGAGTGCACTGTCACTGTTTGAGCACTCACAAACAGCTTAGAGCAGTCAGGGAACCCATCCGTTATTAAATATCAATGGCTTGTTATTCACTATGAGAGGCAGTTAATTGGGCAACACAACAACTGAACAATGTGTGTTAATGCCGCTGTGAGAAAATGGTATGCCTCAGCTATTTTTTAGATTAAAATAGTGGTATGTGTATCTCTTTTGTTAAAGCGAGACAGAGAGAGCAAGCACATTCAGGCTGTATGAAAGGGATGATTTAACGTGACATATGTTCCATGATGATCCTCTGCGTGCTTTGATGTACAAGCAATAACTGATCTTCTTTACCGTTATCTGTCTGAGACAGAGTATTTTCAGTTCCTTAAATGCAAGCCCAGCTTCTTTTTTTTCTTCTTTTTTCCTGGTATAGTGGATGGACTGTTACAGTCAGGGGGTTTTGAACCCTCAGCAGAACTTACTCAGTTTAAAGAGGAAAAGTTATTATGTCAGATTTCTATTTATTGCCTCATTACAGAGTGAATGTTGAGGGTGGGGAAGTTTTTTTGCTGTAATTAAATTATTACAACATGTCAGAAAAAACAATTGATTTGATTATACGGGTGCTAGATTCAGTTCAGTGACACTACATGTGTGCACATACATATTTCAATTTCAGTTCCTTACTGTGAATAGGAATAATTTATATATTGTTCTCACTTATCATTATCCTCATTTTTTTTGTCTCTTTCTTTTACCTAGGTGACATTTACAAAGCGAAAGTTTGGCCTGATGAAGAAGGCGTATGAGCTGAGTGTGCTGTGTGACTGTGAGATTGCCCTGATCATCTTCAATAGCACCAACAAGCTGTTCCAGTATGCCAGCACAGACATGGACAAGGTCCTGCTTAAATACACCGAGTACAATGAGCCCCATGAGAGCAGGACCAACTCTGATATTGTGGAGGTAAGTTACAAGAAAACACAGACGGCAGACGTGCATGCGCACACAGACGCATGGAAGTGCACGCTTGTGCACAGACACATGCACGCTCATGCAAACACACAGAAAGGGCACAAGCAGACAGATGGTTCAAACAGTTGTGACTCATTCAACAAAACTTACTTCTCTCTTTTGGTCTTCACACCTAACACAGTGAAATAATTGCTCCCATAGTTTGTTACTCTTCCCCAAGGGTTCAGTACCAATATCAATCGCTTTAAAAAATATATATTTTAATACTCACGGTATATCATTCATTTCAAGAAAATATGTTTATTTAAATTGTTTCCTTGTGTTGTGTGTACTTTGTAACATAAAAGCGGCAGCCTATCATTGATCTGGACCTTTCAGCCTGTCCCCTGTGGTGTGTGGTCACCAGCTCCTGCCCTTGGTGTCTTGTCACCATTGATGTGCCTCTTACATGAGGATGTTTATCTGACTTGCTATCGCCACATGTCGCTGGTGTGGCTCAAGGCGATGATAAACAGCGCTGTCAGGCCAGCCGGTAGGCAGGTAGATAAATCAGGAAATTACGCTGGCACCCTCCAGGATCCTTAAGCTCTCAACGTGAACCTGTTATGCAACATTCACACTGTGGCTCTGACAAACCTGGTGGGCCACACACACACAGACATGCATGCATTCACGTGGAGTTTATCTCTTTCTCTTGCACACAAACATTTACACTCACACCATTCTTGCTGATTAAACTGCACCTGTGCTACAAAGTAATGTTAAATAAATAATATTTTTCAACTGTATGATAATGTTACACGCAGTATGTTAACTTTTCTTTGTCTGCTTGTTACATGCATTCTTTAAAGCAATATGATGCTTATATTGTGTTAAGTATGCAAATCTAAATACAATTTTCCATTAATGCAACATTATGTTAAATAGAAAATTCTAGATGTGGTACACATTTCAAACACATTTGCCTGTAATTCAGCATTGAAGCTTGGCAGCTTAAGATCATAGAAAACCTCAACTGTTTCCATATTATTCCCTTGTTTTTTATTGTTTCTGCATGCTCAATTTGTAACTCAACAGGCACCTGATGGCAGCATAATGTTAATTTGTTAGATCGACTTGGTTATAATTTATGCACAACACTATAAGTCTGTCGTTGTCACAGAAAGGAAAAGTGGGGACCTGTAACGAATGTAAGTGACATGTAATGAATGTATACCCTTTTAGCACACACACACTTATGGAGCTGGTTGGTCAGCTTTACAATGGATAAAACAGCAAGGGACAAGTTTTTTCCCCATCCTTAATATAATTACCTCTTCTGTCATATCATGTTTGGAGGTTAAAAAACAGCATAAATAAATGTGTTGCTACATATTGCCAACTCAACAGTGGTTTGATGTTGTCATTTGCTTGTGTTCAATCACATTTCCATTTGGTGCAGTCAACTATATAGTGTGTTAATGTAGTCCATACATCAAGTCATAAAGCACTCAAAATATGGCTAACCTTAATGATGAAGACAAAGCGAATGGACTGGATGCATTATCATTGACAGTATTCTTTTTTGCAATGCAGTATGTGCTCTTAGTCCCTGCCTATAATTCATATTATTGAGCCTTTTTCAAATTATTGATGTGACTGAGGCTCTATCTTTGTAAGCTTAGATTCTTTTTGTAAACATGAAATCAGTTTCATCATAGATAATATGTTGTGAACCTCTAACACATTAAATAATCAGTAAAGCTGTTAAAATATGTGTCCCCAAAGCTTAGTTTGAGTCTAGAAATCCATATGAACTGCCACAGTTTGTGCAAAATAAATCATATCCAAGTATATCAAAAGGGATAAAAAATAATCCTCTATGCATTATATAATTTACATTAACCCATTTAGGATCACTCATATCCGTAGTGTGCCTATAGCATTAATATCCTTTATGTACCAAGCCCTTCAGCCACTGTATAGTCAGTGTATTACCTTTCCCCAGCGCAACCCATGAAGAGAGTTGTCACATGTTTCAGCAAGTGCCTCTGACGAGAGCTCCCTGCTTTGAAGCTCTCTCTTTAACTGTGTCTCCATTAGAGAGCAGAGGATGGCTAACGTGTAAACAGCCGTGTCAGGGGAAGACGCTAAAGAGCCTAGTGGGGGAGAGTGCTGTGGAGCACTACCTACACTGTGATCCCACGAGGACTCTGAGCAACTCACAGCGGGAGAAATCGATCTGAGGAGGCCTTCAGCCTTAGCTGCGGCGTGCTTACAGGATTGGCCACAGGGCTGACGCTAGCACGTTTAGCATGGGTGGGAGGAGGGCGTGTGGAGGGGGAGTGAGGGGAATGGGGGGGTGGGGGGTTGGATCTCTCCCCCCGAGCCTTGTTTGCCACTGCTAGGCTACGTCACAGGTGCAGGAACGTGGGTGGGTTGTTGAGTTTGGGGGGAGGTAGGAGCGAAGCGGACTTCCTGTTGAGATGGCAGGATGATGAAGAGGAGGTCAAGAAAAAGATGAACGGCTGGATTTAGGGGTGTAGACAAAATCTAGGTTCCCCACAGAAGGACATAATACCTTAAATATGACATCTGAAAAAATTTGTAGAAAGCTCTTTTCTTTAGAAGTATACAAAAGGCACGAATCTCTCTCCCTCTCTCTCTGTTGCTGGTGTGCCTGAAGGTGCAGTGGGAGGAAAGGCTGAGGTAGGGGAGCGGAGCTCAGAGTGTGGGCGGCTGGCATAGAGGCCTGCTACATTAGCAATAAAGCTCTATGTAATTAGCATGTCTTTGGTTGATAATTAGCGTTGTTGAGAGAGTAGCACTGAGAGCGTTGCACAGCCTCTCTAGCTACAGCATGTTTACAACAGGCTGGAGGGCTTTTTTCTCTATCTCCCTCACTCTTTACCTCGCTTTTTTTAAATCCAGTTTTTCATTGAACATACATAATCTCTAAGATTTTTGCTCATAATTTTGAATCTATATGTGGGTCAATAAGTGTATGCATGTGAGAGACATAAATAGGGGAAAAGAAAGAGAGAGAAACAGAGAGAGAGGAGTGGTAAAGAAGTCTAGATGACTCACTTGAAAACAGTCTCAGCAGGGAATGACACTTCCACAAATATCTGTGAAAGCAAAAGACCAAGAAACTAAAGCTAACCCTCCTCTGAGCACAACTTGTAAAATAAAAGAAGCATTGCTAAACGAAATGGCTACATGTTATTATTGTCACATTCAAAATGCATGGCACCCAGAAACCCAAAATGATCACATAAATACAATGACAATTCAAAACAAACTGAGGTGATGTGTTTTTTATATTTTAAATGCATCCATTTAGTCCCAAAGTGCACATATTGCCATGTAGCACACAGTGGTATGTAAACTCACAGAGACTCCCCCAAGAGACTGTAATAACACGTGTACTACACAGTGTTATCAGCTGCTACATAAATAAGTGGGGAGGTCTACTTAATTAATGCTAATTGTTCAAAGAGAGATCTTAGCTCATCTAGGCAATCGTAGCTTGATGAAAGCAAACACAGAGGCAGATCCTCTATCAGTGGATGTCCAAGCGATGTCCATGTGTGTCATCCTGGCAGGTCTACAGTACACTCAGAGTCTGGCTCCAGATAAAACAGTCCCACACGCAGATAGATTTCCTATACTTGCTGTCTGCCAGGCCAGTTTCCTGGACATGTGAACGCATTAGAGGAGAAATGGGAAGCCGTGTTGGGAAATGACAATAGAAAATATCCATCACTCCCTTTTCCTCTCTTTCTATTCCTGCTTAAGAACAATCCTTTTGAGCCCTTATTGGAGATTTATTATGCCAGTATAGGGACTGTTAATTGCAATAGCACATGAAAGAGTCCTTTCTTTCTGCTCTCAATGATTGCAGATCAAGCCCTAACCTAAGCTGAGCTGGCTGGTTGTTGCTGTGATTGTTGCCTCAAATCCAACAACACAGTTGGGCTGTGCCAAATCCCTGTTCCACAATATGTTTGTATTCCCTTCTGTTGAAACAAAGATCTCAGGTTTGTGAAACAGTGAAAGGGTTAGTGAGTGAGCTATGATAGGGAGCTATGTCCCATCAATGCTTCGATATACCTGAGTGTTATAATATTGTGTGTTCTGTATGTGCATATACAGTATGAGCTATTGTGCTTATATGCACACACACAAAAGTGCATTTGGTCTGTGTAAGCGTGCTCGACTCGCGATGGGTGCGCTGCATGGGTGTATGCATGTGAACATACATGGTGACAATTGGCTCAAACCCCGCAGAGCTGACGGCAGTGTGATGACCTCAGCCAGCACAGCACACTCTGATGCCATTGGCTCAAGTGTCACATGGAATGGCACATGGCTCCTGGTACTGAGCTGACCTGCCTGCCTGCTTGCTTGTCTACCTGCCAGAGGAAAGGCCGTTGGCCAATCCCATTTCCAGGAGATTAACCTAATCTAAAAGTTCAGTTCACCCTGTAATCTTAAACAGCAGCAGGGACCTGTCTCCCCACCTATTCTCAACTAATTTCCCTCCCTTCTTTTTTCCTTTCTCTCCCTCTGTCCTCACCTAGAAGGAACTATTGAATGAGAAGGGGGAGGGGAGGGACAGAGGGATGGATGAGTGCAAGAAGAGAAGGAGGGAGGGAAAGAGGGATGGAGGGAGGAAGGCTGGTAATTATTTCCAAAGGTCATTCTGTTAATGACTACCCGCTTGGCTAATGAGATTCAGCAAAGCTCCCTCACCATGTTTCACCCTGCGTATGTTTCACCCGTGTGCTGAGATGTGTGAGAAGCACAGGTGTGATTTCAGCCCAGTGACAGTCCACTGGAGGGAGGGAGGGAAAGTAAGGGGGCTGAGGATGGTGTAAATGAAGAAACATAAAGGGAAAGTAAATTAAGCGCGTTTGTCTGGGAGATGGTAAAAAGAAAACGAATAGCATATCCACACCAGTTCACTACATGCCGTGCACAGTGTTTCAGTTAGCATTTAAAAAACGAAAAACGAAACGATTTTCCACACATTTTAAATACTATAACTAAAAATCCTTCTTTAATAATTTAAACTCAGTTTTCTCTGCTTTCTCATAATAATCTTGCAAGTCAACAGGACATGTGATCTCGCTCTCTGAAGTGCCAGTGTGCTCATGTTTTGCCTCACTCTTGTGAAAATATTTTCCAGCATGTGTGCTATTCTGTGTGCTTATTTGGTTTCTAAACAGCATGGAGAACATTAGCCTTAAGGAGTTTTCTGTGTTGATCTGCTCACTGAATGCCTTCTTCTCATGGTTCTCAAATAATGTATAATTACGGCGGCTTGAATTCCTTCACTAATTTATCCTTTACGACTTTGACATGTGTCAGCATCCAAGAGAAGTAAGGGAGTCATATCATATCTCCTGTCTTACAGTTGTCCACAGTAATTTTGTGTGAAGTCATTCTGGGGTTTTAGGATAGGGTACATGTGGTGCAACATGGGGTAGAGGTAAGGGATTGGGTTGTCACAGCGTGACACAACCTCAGTGTTTACTAGTGACGAAGAGATCGGCAACATTGCTTGTTTTTCCTTGTGAGCTGAGGATTAAGGTCCGAAGCTGCTTTGACTGACTAAGTAAATTAACCTTGTGACATTGGCAAGCTAACAGTACAGCAGTTTGTTAAAACAAATACTCTGGTGACATTCCGTGCACATGCTACAGCACATCTTCATTTAAAAAAAGATGCTAGTCAGTATATGAGGTTGAGAATTACATGTTGCAGAGCAGGCGAGATAAATTAGATCTCTTTCAATAACTTTACAGACACCTTCACCTTCAATTGATACTTTTTATCAACAGTGTTAACAACAATGTCAACGTTGGCTCAGGAAGTCCTTCACAGAGTTACAATCTAGCTCAAAGGTCGGTCAAAAATAAACAAGCTACTATAGACTATAAATGTGAAACATACTGAACTCACTACATTAAAATTACTTAAAGCACCACCGCCAAAACAACCACCAACATCAGTCTCTTTTATTTGATGTACTATTTTTCTAATAAATCCCTCAAAAAGTGGTAGTGGTCTAAAAATAGTGCGCAGCGAAGCTAAAAATAGTTGCCTAGCTGGCGGTCCTTGCTGGGAGAGGGTAGAAGAATAGGCATGGAATCTCTCTCTCTCGCTCCCTTTCACTCCCCCATCCTTGTGTTTGAAACAGGGTGGGTGGGGGTTGTTTTTGAAACAGAAGAGTGAGTAAGCAAAGTGTCAGGGTATTCATTCAGCCTCCGTCTCTCTCTCTCTTTCTGAGAATTGACCGTGAAGAGTTGCCCACGGCGACCACATGCATAAGACCATTGGTCTGAGACCCTGCGGTGCCTGTAAACATTTGATCCCTTGTATAAAGAAGTCTATTATTTTATTCACTTGATTTTCTCCCCCTTCACTTTTACCAAACAGAGGCTTTCTGTCTGGTTGTTTTCAAAAACGTTTTTTATTTCAATGAAAATACATTTTGGGAAAGTTATATTATCTTATATTATGTCAATAGAATTAAGTGCATATTATTCAGCAGTACTGCCTGTGGTACAAGTGGCAAACCCTGAGAGGTATCACCCTCACAAGACCCAAGTTAGTCTTCTCACACAGCTTAACATTGTCTGCTCTAAGTTTTAGGCTGGCACACTAAAACACATCTGTCTGCGGCGCCAGCCTCAGACATAAAGAGAACAAGTTTACTGAGTTTCTATTTTATAGACTATACGCCTCTTCCACTTTTTAAGAGAGGCTAAAAGCACAATGACAGATAATGTATATGATCTAAAGGCTGAACATTTTATTCCACATCATACGCCTGCTGCCCAGAAAAGCAGAACCTCAAACAAGAAACTAAGTAGCACTTGGATCGCTGTCAGAGGTGTTTTTTAAGGTCAATATACTGAAGCGGAAGTCTGAGGTACTCACACCACAACAACAAAAAGAGGTTTTAAAAATAGGCTGTTTGAAATGTGCCAATATGTGGTCCCTGTGGTGTGGAGCGGTGAAAAAGGCAGGCCACTTCTGAGGCCACGCTGCCAAAAGGCAAGACTTTTCCACTACACAGCCCAAAACAATTCACGCCAGCCATTAAGATGAAATGATGCCTTGTTCTTTGAAACTATTTGTGGAAAATTCAGAATAATGAAGATCTATTTTTATAGATGGCATTCCCTGCCCTGCCTGGGGCCTCCCCCCTGGCCTCAGCCCCTCCCCTGCTATGATTGCTGCTTTGGGCAGGGTGTGGAAACTCAAGGTCACAGTATAGAGGTCAACCGGCTGGTCATTGTTACTCAAGGCCTCCCTCAGGCTCCCTTTTCCTGCTGTGGCACCACGCGATAAGAGACAGGGAGACAAAAGACGATAAGTGACGATTAGTGGGGGGACAAAGAAGGAATAGAGGATAGCTGGAGGGGGACTTAAGGTTTTACCCATTGCCATCCTAACAGAACTGGAGTCATTTTTGATGATAACCTAAAGTATGTAATTGAAGGCTTTATTGATAATGTCACAGTGCAGTCACACAGTGACATGTGTGACATAAACTGCTCATTTAGCATTACAGTTTCTAAAGCAAGTATGAGAGTGTTTACAACACACAATTTAACCTTATCGAATTGATTTTCACGTTGAATCAGAAATACATATAGACTCATACTCATTTCTCTCATTTGAATAAAGACGTATGCAACTGGAGTGTAGACTGAATGAAAGATGGGTAGGCTGAGGGTGAAGACATAAGTGCCCTCTTTATCTGGTTTCACTGAGCTGGCATTGTGTCGCATAATGTCTATCTGGGCAATTATACAGTGTAGTGACTAGTCTGAATGACCACTTTGTTCCCGGGGCCTGGATGCTGCTGTAGCAAACAGTGTTGGATTCTGACATGTGCTTAGTGTTTGTCTATTCCATATGGGAAACACTGCACCATCTGGTATTGTGCTGTGTACTGGCTAGCTAAGACTATCTGTCTGAGTGGGCTCTCGTCTGCAGTGGGCTCTTCCTAATGGCGATTTTAGCACATGCACCATCGCAATGCTACAGTTTGGAGAAATGTGGAGGAACCTTGTTGCGTACAGTACCCTTTCTGTCTCTCTCACTTACTCCTAACACTTTTTTCACTCTATTTTTTGCTCTACTTCTCACTCCCTTTTTTAATGTTTAGTCAATCTAGTAATCCCTTGACAGCTAGTAATTACGCAGTTAGCCAGCGTTATTACTGAACACACAACCACTTTGCCCTGGGATGATAGATCCCAGATGCCAGCCTTTGATTCCTGATTATAGTGCAGCAGGGCACCAGGAGTAAGGGGCTTCAAAACCACAAAATCATTGAAATTTCATTGATGCAATAGTTTTTCAAATGTCAGCTCAACCAGTGCATAGGGATGCACAGATGATGCCTGCAAAAAACAAGCAGGGACAGACTGTGATTTGGGGGTCCCATTCCTCAGACTGATAACCTACAAAATCAACCATCTCTCCCTAGAAGCTCTATCACACACATACACTCACACACACACACACCATGTAGCCATCATCCATGGGCATGCCCCTCGACATGGTCCTGGCATGTTCAAACCACGCTTCATGAAACTGTGGCCTTCTTGCCTTTGGTCTGCCATCTGCTTCCAATAAGCTAAGCCAGCCTGATCCCTCTGATGTTCCCTCCACTCTGAAAAGCAGAGAGAAAGAAAGAGTTAGCAAGAGAGACAGAGAAAGTGAGGGGGAGAGACAAAAAACGAGGGCAAGTAAGAATGAGCCAGCCAGACAGAAAAAGAAATAGAAATAAGGAGAATGAGAGCACATCTCAAACATACTATTACCCCATCTCTGCCGCCAGCAAGGCCACCCTGAGTGTGCTTATTGTGCAGTGGTGCTGGGGGGTCTTAATCCACAGCAGGTCCACTTCATGACCACCTCCATCTTGTTATTTGTGATGAGAAGGGACAACGTTTCTCCCTACTGCCTCACCTCTACTGACACTAAGCCACATTGCTCCTTACCAATCTGCTTTGACGGAATTGAGTTTGTCAATTGGTAAAAGCAAGAGAGCTCCCTGTTGTCCTGTGGTTTTCCAAACCTTTCCTTTTTTCTCACCTTCTCCCCCTAAAAAAATAATAATCTAAGTCTTATAAGTTAGTGTAAAGACCAGTCCAATAAAATGTACTACATATTTTAAGTTAACCTGGCTGTATTCCATTCAGACCTTTGTACATTGTGTAAATTTCAAAAGCCTATTCAATGATTGTAGCCCCTAGCATTAGATGACATTTTCATAAAGATTATTTGTGAACCCATTTAAATTTCATTGTGATTTAGTTTTGGGTCCTAAACCAGTTACTGAAAAGCCTGTAGTGCATACTGAAGGTACACCATGTGGTCACCCTCAACCTAAACACATCCATGCACATTCTAAAGGCAATTTGTTACAATTTGCATACTGTCATGTCTTCAAGGAGTATCTCTGATAGTCAGAGTGAATCAATCTGTTCTCTACTGTTTTTAACATTGTGACAGACAAAGCAGGCAAAGCTGTTTAATTCACTACAACTTTATTATATTTTAACAGCACAGAAAACATAATTAACCATAAGTGTCAAAGTTATTAATGCTTTTATATTGTGTCAGCGACTTGTTTTCCATCGACGGCTGAAATATACTGCAAAACCATAAACTGCTGAGTTTATTGGGGGAAACTCTTTGTGCCCTGGTACCATACTATCTTCTTTCATAAGTCTTGGTTTTGCTTACAATAGTATGTGTATTCTCAAGACCATACAGTTTTGGCAAAGATATAAAAGGCCTATTATAAACTGGCTGTTTTTGTAGAGGGTTTTTGCACTGATGCTGTCGGCCATTGGGTTGAAGACATTGAGAAACATTCACTGGCCTGGCTGTCGCAAAAAGTCATAAACACAATATTGAATGTGTCGTACCCTTCAGCCACTGCCAAGATAACTGGAGAGGGGAATGGTCAGCAGTGAAGCTCTTTCCAAACACAACCCATCAATTAGTCCGAATTTATCAGAAATAAAGACCCATCAAGTACCAATCAAGCCAACAATGTTTTGGCTTCTGTTGAGACATAGTAGTATTGGAAAAGATGAGGGGGAGATGACAGAGGTAGGGAGACAGAGACAGACTGAGCAGCAGACTGAGTTAGAAAGATGGGGGCAGAAAGACGGATAGAGGGATAGAGAGGGTGAGCAGGGTGGCAGAATGCCGAGCAGACGGATCCTGGTATGGCAGGAGCTCTGGGCAGGCGTCAGCTGTCCCTAGCAGACCCCCTGGGGCCACCCAGAATTCACACCCAAATACCCTCCACAGTCTTTCACAAGAGCCACATGAAGTTATCACCCACACCCAAAATGATGAAATGAGTATAAGGCTGAACTTTTTCCAACAATTAAAAACATCAGAGAACTCAAATTTGTTTTACAGATTAACTAACATCAAGCAAAATCAGTTCCCTTGTAGTTCACTTAGCCTCTGATTATCTCAATCTAGCCTCGGTTGCCTCTCTTAGCCTTGCTCACTGTAGTCCTCTAGTCCATTTTAGCCCACCCTAGTCTGGGCCAGCTTAGCTGAGGGTGCAGAGCTGAAGGGTACCAATGAGACGGGTGTCTAAGTATGTAGGACGCAGTGTCTATGCTGTGCCTGCTTCACACAGGCCCTGTGACAAGTCGAGTCATGAGGGAGCATCATGAAGAAGGAGTTTAATTAGGAGCAAGCCTCCAAAGGGCCCACAGAGAAAGACACAGAGCCAAGCAAGCATACACAGCTTTTTTGCAGTCTTTCCTCTCTGTCACACTTTTTCTACTTCTTCTCTCCCACATATACTGTACTCAATCTTTGTAGCATGCCCGGTGACTGTTCACATGGAAGTAGATGCAGCTTGTAGCTTTTTTTCTCTCTCTAATTTCACCATCAATCCTTCTCTTTTTTTTCACTTCACTGTATGTCCACATTTTTTTGTCTTTTTTATTTAAAAATCAACAGAAATAAATAATGAATTAATGAAATTGTAAACAGAGGTAATAAAATGGCCATAACTTAAATAATGCTCCATGAAAAGTTTTCCTTTTACGCCAGCAGAATAAAATAATGAGCATTTCTTTATAAAACTGAAAATCCCAGTTCCTTGATAAATTGAATAATTTTAATGTGAGAATGATAATTTGTGTGAATGTTTTGTGCATAAAATTCTTGGCACAAGTGAACTGCACCAAAGTGTTTTTGTTTAATCCTCATCCTATTAGCATATTCCCCAAAGACTCTATTTTCATGCCAGCTCCTCATACTCGTACTCCTGTTTCTATCAATATAAGGGAAAGCAGCTCTTTTTCCAATGATCATTATTCCCTCAGTCATTTTGAAATATATGTCTTTGATGTGTCTTATATAGTGATGATGTCATAGAATAACAGACTCAAAGCCTTGTTTGGAGCAGCAGCCAATGACTCTGTGGAGCAGAGCCGTGAAATACATAACAAATTCAGGGCACAGATAAAGCAATGGGCTATTAGAGAAGGGGAAAATATATAGGATGACGAGAGCAGGGCAGCAGTGTGGTGAGGCGGAGAGCGCAAAAATGAGAGGCCCTTCTATGGCTATATGAGCACTCCAACGGATCTGATTGGTTGTTGGGTTGTGTGTCAGCCTTTGGCAACAGGTGTGATGTCTTTAAACAGGTGGGCATAACAGGAATGAGTTGCATACCGCCCTTGTACCGCACCCTCAAAGTGCTGAGCCCTGTTGGAAAGCTAAAACTGGGCCACATGCTTCAAAGTCATATAATACTCACACCCTGGCTCCCTGCACCCCATCAACACCCAACGCAACCATTGCCCTACCCCCTGCCAGACCACCAGCTCAGTTGCCCCATATGGGTGTCACCTCTACCCCAGCCCTTGTTCTCCTCTCCCAGCTTCTTCCTAGAATGGAAGTGAATCTCTCATGCATTCTGTGCTGGTGGCGGTAGGTGGTGGAGATCTGTGCAAGGAGGAAGAAAAGTTGTTTTTTCCTAGTGCATTCTCCTGTGAACGAAAAAAGGCAAGTGGTTCAGCTCTTGTCAGTTCGATATGATGCATCGCCAAGGCCGGAATGTAACTACACAAAAGAAATAGCAAAAGTTTTACATCTCACGCCTTTGCCAAAAAAGACAGCATGCTAAACCTCTGCAACCCCTTTGTTCTTTTGACTCATCCACCTCAGATAGAGCAAGAGTGCCTGATTCACTGTAGGTCTGTTAGAAGTCAGATCTCCTGCATCGCCTTGGATGATTTGTTTGGTGTGATTTCCTGAAGACTGTCAAAGATGTGAGAGACGCTTTCAAATTCAGAATTCCAGATTTCCACTCTGGGGGCCAAATGAGGATTCTGAGAAAGAAGAGGAGAGCCAGCAAATGTTGACACGCTTACAGTAGCTGCCTCGCCACGAGACGCCTCAGGAATCAAACAGTTATCGCACACACAAAAGAAGCCCTCTAAGTTCACTAAAACCACACTCAAAACAGGCCTTTGTTGTGCTGACATGAGAGATGACTGGATTGTTATTTGTTTTCTAAGCAGGCAGATCGCTCCCTGTCACTTCTACTGCTGGTTGTGATCGAGTAGCTAGCGCTCGTATCTCTTCCGTGAGTGAGTACTGACAGAGACAAACAAATGAGAGGAAGAAGTTCACTGAGATTAACTTATCTTAGCATCTATCTTCCTCCTTTTTCCTGCTCAGTCTCTCTTTCTTTTTTCTTGACGCTAACACCCACTCTCACACACCCACACATGCACACACAAACACAGACTCATTCCCCTCTTTCCCCTCCCACACACCCATGCACACGCACACACACACGCAGACACACACACATCAGTAGACACATACGCACACTACAATATATACAGAGAGAGAGACACACACACACACACACTTGATCAGCATCAAATACAGGGTGTGCTAAAGTAAATTTAATTACGTCTGTCTGATATGGAGCTTCAGATGAAAGTAGGAGAGCGCAGTGTGAAGCGACGACTGCACAGACAGGAGCAGGCCCGTGATATTCCTCCTGTAGACTAATCTCCCTTTATTAAAGCCAGGAGGAGAGAGGGAATGAGGGGAGCGAGTGAAAGGGGGATGGAGAGGAGGGGGGTGCCTTTGATGAGATCTCTAACTGTCAGCTACTGTACTTTTCTTCTCTTCCGCTCTGTCTTTGTCTCTCACTTTACAAGGCAAATGAACACAGTACCTATCGGTACATGCTTACTTGCTCAAGCAAACATACCCTCGTGCTATCACACACAGTAATGTGCTCTGAAACTTATCCCTGTTGTTATGGTTGTCAACAATATCTAAAAAAGGACAGAGGCAGCTCTCTGGCTATCTCTCGCTCTCTCTCTCTCTCCCCCTCTTATGCTCTCTTTGTCTGTGTCTCTCTTCCACTCAGAGGGAGTGGTGAGCGAGTGGAGAATGTGCTTGCCTGCTGTTTTCTGGCCACTCTAATGGGGGCAGGTGGCCATCAGGTGGCCAAAACAGAAACTGCCACATTTAATAGCACATATACCACAGTCATGAACTCAAGCACCTCAACTGTATTTTAATTCTATTTCATGTCCCACTGATGATTATGGTTGTAAAATGTGTTTTACTTTTATGACTTTTTCCTTTTCCTGTGTAATTATGAGGTTTCAAGGTCCCATGATTTGTCATTTGGTCAAGAGTTTAATCATTTGTTATGTCTTGTTATTGGATGCGATTAAATCCTGTGTGCCATCTTGAATGTTTAGCTGCATGTTTACTTGTTCACAAAGCTGCCAGTGTATCCTCGTGTCACACCATGTTGATGGAGGTTACAATGGAGCCCGCCAAAATGATTCATCTAAAAGATAAAGATAATCTTCGGTTAAAGAAATATCTAAATGGTTTTCCTCTAATTGGACTTCTTTTATCTGAATCGATTCTAAAAGATGCCTCCTCACAGTTCATCAACATACCCCCATCCCTACCCCAAAAACCCTTCAACTCTGTTGTGCAACTGCTCTGTTTGCAGACATTGAGAAAGAAGGGCCTAAACGGCTGTGACAGCCCAGACCCCGACGCAGACGACTCGGTCGGCCACAGCCCCGAGTCCGAGGACAAGTACAGGAAAATAAACGAGGACATTGATCTGATGATCAGCAGACAGAGACTGTGTGTAAGTACCTCTTGTTGAACCCTGAGCCTTCCTCTCACCTTTCTCTCCTTTCTTTCCCTTTTTTCCCCTATGCTTTCTGTCGCTTCGTCCTCGTCTCCTCGTTTTCGTCATCTGTTCCTACCACCCATCTCTCCGTCCCTTCATCTGTGTTTCCCTTCGTCCGTCTCTGTGGTTGTGGGACCTGGCAGGCATTGAGCAAGAAGGAGAACAAAGGCGGCGAGAGCCCGGAGCTCGAGTCTGCTCTCATCCTCACCCCACGCACTGAGGAGAAATACAAACAGATTAACGAGGAGTTTGATCACATGATTAAAACTCATAAGATACCTGTAAGTACTGGGTTGACGCTATGCAGCACCCTCAGCAGGCTAACAAAATGCTGACTGGCCAGTTACAGTTGAGCTAACCCAGCTAACCACCATTGTTTGCCACTAGACTAAATACACAAAGTGAGAGTGAGAGTAAGACTAGAGTGAGATTATATTGTATACTTACAAAGATTCTTTGATTTTGGTTGATTACAGTTGAGGAACAGTCCTCTAATTTGACATTACTGTAAGCATAACAAGCAGGCATTTTCGCTATAGTAATTGCAGACTTTCTCTCATGACACATTTTAACCTTACTGAGTTCCCTCCTTGAACCAGTTACCCATAATGCCTTGCCTGGCTCTCAGGGGAGGTGTGGTCTGCGTGTGCTTTTCCTTTTTCCTGCACAAAAACACAGCACTCAGTCACCCGCAACAACAAGGACAGACACTGTGGCAATGAAAGAGCAGCAGACATTCATAAACTCTCGCATATCTCCATCCCGCACAAAACTTAATTATCTCTCTTCCTTGCTGAAATAATTGAAGGCAAAGTCTTTAGTAGCCTAACAGCATCTTTAAAACAGCCTGTTTGTTAATGGCCGTAGACAGGTCAAGACAAGTCAGTAGCTGGATTTATATTATATAGTGTTAATTTCACAGATGAATCTAATCCATAACCAGCTGCCAGAAACCACAAAATAAAGGCTTCTTTCTATGTAAACTGACCCTGCCCTTCATTCAGAAAGCACCATATTGGAATGGTTAGAGCTTTGGCCGTACAGAGAAAAAAGATAATTCCATGGTAGATAATTCAGAGAAGAACAGTAGTGTGTAAGCCGCGTGGAGCAGAGGGAGATGTGGTTAGAAGCAAGGCAGGGGTTGGTGAGCTGGGGTGGCGTGGCGGGGTGGAGTGGGTTTGGGATCGGAGCTGGGTGGGGATGGGGGTGGAACATCAGGGGTGGTGGTGTTGGGGGGGTGACTGCACACAACAAGTGGCAGTTCAGTGTGTGGTCAGGGTGGCTGCCAAGCACTGGGCCTCCGGATTGCAGGAGACTGTTGAGGGGACTGTGGGGAGAGGCGGAGGAGGAAGATGAGTGAAAACAGGAAGGATGGCACCGGTTAAAGGACAGCTTACAGACGGGGCCCTTATACCCAGCGATGGGGTGTGTGTACATGCAAATGTGCACACAGAGACAGCTCTCCCACTCTTTAAAAACACAGCAAAGAGAATCTGGAATCAAGGAATCTGAGATGGAAGAAATTACTAAAAGTCACAAAAAGTAAAACAGAACCCAACCCAAACCCAATAGCCCCTCATTGGTTATAAAAGAAAGCATCCATAGCTTTTGGCTAGCCCATTCCTGAGTAAAGTTGTGGTAAAAGCAAAACGTGCAGAAGCCCGCAGTGAAATATGGTTAAAGTAACCATCTTTGTACTTTGAAATAACATTTGGCCTGCAAAAAGGACATTAGCAAAAGAGAGCAAATTGAAGAAGATGAAGCTGTGCTGGGGCACATATTCCACATCCACATAAGCCAGGCTGATGATCCTCGTGATGCGCTCGCTCCATGGCTCTGAGACACATGGCAGTAATTTAGGGCCCTATTTTCTACTTCCTAAAGCAAACATGCAGGATCAACCACTTCCAGGGCACTCCCAAGGTTAAGCCCTTCTGCCAAGTGACACACTAAACATGACAAACTAGACGCCTGGGGCCGGCAGGCTACCTCAGCTCGTGTTCTTGATGAGACTGCTGACTGATCTGAGCCAACCACTTAAAAACACTTTTCATTAGCTCCATGAGACAGAAAAATAAATTATTCCTAATTGCATTCAGTAATTCAGTCTTGAAGCTACTTTTGCTAAATCTACTGCAGACTTACAGTATTTGGTGAGGTGAAGACAGACTGAATTATATTTAGCTCGTTTAGAACAGTGGGATGCCATTGGCTTTATCCCCAATAAACCATAGCCTTCTTGTTTCTTTAATATAATAAACCAGGAATGTATTTCATAGAATATAAATGTATTCACCACAGCATCATATTTCCTCAGGTCAACTTTTTGTCTTCACATTGACAAATCATGTAAAACATTCTTTACAGAAATATATTGGTAGCTTCCAAAGTAAACTAACTATTCTGGATCAAATTTAAATGACAAAGTATTGGCATCCCAAATATCATCTTGGGGGCAATTTAAATAACTGCGAGAGGAGTTTTCCAAGGGCTTACCCTTTCACATTTGTGCAGTGCTCCCTTTCACCATTCATACTGCCTTGTATTTTTAGTCTTTCTTCTAAGTTGTTGTTCTGTGTACGATTCATCTATACATGGCTGTCTATTGTTAGTTGTCCATTTAACTTGGCTGTCTCTGTGTTTTCTTTTGATTGCTTCTGGAGTAACATTTTAGATAGTCAAAGGACTTTAAATATCTTTGTGTTCCTGGAGTGGTTCTGAATAGTCTTTTTCTCTCTTTCTGTGTCCATTCCTTTACTCAAAGGCTTTGTTTTAGTTAGTTCACTCACTACAATTGTTAGCATCTTAAGTCTAATCAAGCTCGTGTCTGTCTTTCTTTTTCCATCTCTTTCTCAGCAGGCCGTGCCCCCATCGAACTATGACATGCCCGTGTCTATTCCTGTTAGCAACCAGAACAATCTCATTTACAGCCATCCTGGTGGTTCCCTAGGCAACCACAACCTGTTGCCACTGGCGCACCATGGCCTACAGAGAAACAGCATGTCCCCCGGAGTCACTCACAGACCCCCTAGTGCAGGTAACACAGGTCGGACTTCATGTGCACTCGTGCACCCATGTGCACGTTATTATCCCATCTGTCAATTTTCTCAAATGTTTGGGTAACTGTCTGTCATGCTAATAGACACACGGATGAAATGCACAATATATTTTATGACAGCTACCATATATTCCACCTAAAGGTAGTAAATCAATCTAAAGTAAACCCTCCTGGTATATATTCCCATATTGCCTGCTCAGTACTTTCTTCAAAGTAAGTTGATGATTTAATATCATATTAAATCCCAGCCCACAGTCTCATTGATTTAGTGTGAGGTTCTACACATGGGATGTCTGGACCTATGTATAGGCCTTGAGTTGCTGGTGACATAAGCAAATCAGTCCTGTTGGTTTGTTATTGTTGTCCAAAGTCCTTTTTCTGTCCCTCTGGTCTGAAGGCTGCTGCCCACACCCTCACCCTGTCATTACAACTGGATGCTAGAAGCGCCAGCACAAACTAAATATGAGTTTTGGCGCTGGCAGCATCCACACCAAACCGCACACGTTCTGAACCCTCCCACTCTTCCACCTCACATGGCTTAAAAATAATAATGTGTCATTTTTCTTGGACAGCAGCTTAATGTATCCCCTCGCAGTGTCCAGTTGTTTAGAGTGTTAAGGTTTGAGTGGGAAGCAGTATTACTTCTGGTATCAGTACACATATGATGTACTCACACACACGCACACAAAAACGCACACAAAGTGGATTGTGATTAAATTGAGTTAGCTTCTGAACGGCCAGCTAGGTAAGAGACAGGAGGCATAGTGGATGTTACGTGGGTGTATCCTCTAATGATTTTCTTTCTTTTGCTCTCCTCTCTTTCATCTTTCAGGTGGCCTCATGGGTGCTGACCTCACCACTGGCGCAGGCACCAGTGCTGGTAAGAATGGCCTCCTCTTCTCACACACAATTGTCTGCTTACACACACACACACACACACACACGTACATTTACATGGCACCCACTCACCCACTCTGGGCCATAAAATGCATGACTAATACTAACCCAAACCCAAGTAGAGATTTTGTCCATGATGTATTGATGTTAGTGGTTGTGGAGTTCATCTGGGAATGTTTGCCCAGTGCTGGGGCTGTGACACATCCTGCCTGCTTTCAGCTATAAAACACTAGAACAAGTGGGGGGAAACAAAACTAAAATTGCAGTATATATTGGAGAAGCAGAGTGACTGACAGGCAGTCAGAAGAGATGCTGGACTTTTGAATGCACAGTTCAGTTTTCTCTCTTTCTTTGCACAATGAGCCATTTTATATTTTATTTCTGCCGCCTCTTGGATTTGGATGTAAATTCAAAATGACAACACCAATAACTCACATTTGAAGCCACTTGTTTTGCCACACAAACTCGCTACACAGTAACTGCTATCATATGTCTGCAACTAAATTAATTCAATGTTTGGAATGGCTCACCCTGCCATAATGATGCCGTGGAGAGTGGAGCAACCCACGTTTGAGGACCCTGCGTATGGAATCTTGTGTTAGCTTCTGTGTCAGTGGGTATGCCCTGAGGACATATAAGGCCCAAGTTTATGGCAAAGAGACTCCTTTTTAAAGGGTTAAATTTTACAGCCTCACCGTACAGTGCAGAGTATAAAAATGGAGGGGGGGGGGAGCTCAGTGGGGCACAGCTGGGCAGCCCAGTCTGGCCCCTAGGGCTCCATCACAAGGGGTCAACGCCTGGTTTCTCTGTCTGGTCACTCATCCCACACACAACAGGATCATTTGTTGTGGCGTGTGTTCCGTCAACGGCGTGCTGCAGAGCATGCTTCAAATGTAGCCTTTGTGTCACCATGCCGAAGGAACAGAGGCGCTCTGTGAGAGCTGTGTGTCGCTCAGCAGCAGCGAAAAACACGATGTGGAGAGAGAGTCATGTGGGAGCTAAAAGATTCCATTCAAAGCTCTCTTAAATCTCATCTAGGGGGAGAGAGAAAGAGCATGTGGGGGAAGGGGAGGGGTGACCCCAGTGATGAATATCCACTGATGGTGGAAGCATGTGTGAAAAAGAGAAACAGTGGGGGCACACAGATGGAAGTGTTCTGTGAACTTGGTCAGCCATTTTAATGATGTTCCTCTAAGTGACTCAGTGTGAGGTGGCCCAGCCACTGTGGCACCACAAAGACTGTTTTAATGTTCCTCTCCTCCTCGCGGTAAGTTTTGATAAGCTGATTGTACAAGTAGCTGTCTGGCCCGTGTATGAGTGTCTTAAGTGGCGTGGCCCAAGTGACACAGGGGGAGTCTTGCACGTGTATCTGCAGATGTGTGTGTGGTTGAGACATGAAAAAACAACATCTATCTGTATGTAAAGACAAAAAACTCACAAATCACATGAAATTAGCATTACCTGGAGTCCTAATGTGGTCTGGAAGGATTGTTGATTACCTACCATATTTCAGCACACACAAATCTTATGATAATTTTAATTTAGTATGAATTGTCACATTAGTAAATTGTCACAGTTTATGTAGTCATTTAAAAAAAGACTCCTTTATTTAGTTTCCTTTTCCAGGCTAACAATGATGACGGTAACAGTGAAAGAGAGATGTGATAGCATTTCTAGTGCAAATTCAGTAGACTCAGCCTGCTGATGTAGTATACATGACTGTGTAACTGGACATCTTTAAATAGATGTTTAAAAAACCCACCCGCAAGTTACTTTTTGAAATATGCTATTTATAATATTTATGAAGTTGCAATAAGCACACAATCATTCACCATTTTTAAAAGGGAACAAGGAAAGTCCATTTTTGTTGTTAGTTGCCTAGCAACACTGTTTTCATGACTTACAAGTCTTAAACTCAGAGCATGTTGTGTACTTGACTTCCCATGTAGAAAATGCAAACTTGAGAGTTCCCTTTTATTGCAGCATTAGCATGAAAATGCACTGTTTCAATCATATCTGTAGATCATCCTTGAGATTTTGCCTATTAATTTAATTGAAACATACTTTTTGTTTATCCTGTGCAATTGTGCCGCATGAAACCCAGATATGGGGGTAAAGTCTAAATCGCACGAGGTCCCCAGGTAATTCTAGTCCAGTGTAAATAGGGCATGTTACTGAAAGGCTGAGTCATCATGTCTCTTCTATGGAAATATTGTGGGAAGTGTGTACGTGCATGTGTATGTTCGCTCATTTATATACAGTATGTGTTAAATCTGTCAGCTCCTTTGCTGGCTAGGAGAGAGCGTGAGGTGAGTGAAAGAGAGAAAAAGAGCTGATGAATGGAGCTCCGGACCAAGGCCCCATCTAGTAAAAACCTCCCACCTTTGTTTGTGCAATTATGTAGCTGTCATCTATGCTCCGATCAGCACTCTGCTCACCAAAGCACAGTGATGAACCTCTTGTCCCCTTGATCGCACACCAATTACTCCCTAAAATGAGATACATACAAAGTACATCTTTAAGACATCTTTGGTCAAAATTACACAAAACAACCAGCTAAAAAGCACACAAGCAAGAACTGACAAGTCAGGTTCAGTAGATCAAACAATGGGTGTCTCAATCTTGGCAGCACCTCGCACCAACTGTACAAGTTGTAAGCCTGAGTGTGGCACTTTAGTTCAGTTGGAGAATTCAGGGTTGAATGCACATTTGGGCAAACCGCAACGGAAGAGTGTGTGTGTATGGGGAATAGAATGGAGCATGCCTGTTAGACCACAACAGGACATCAGAAATTTGTTCAGTAACAGTAAAATGTACATGAGTTTAACCACACCTCTCTTTTGTGTGTGTGTGTGCGTGTATGTGTAAGAGGGAGAGAGGTGAGAGAAAAAGCACCCTAGACGGGGCTTTGTCAAACACATGCATCTCGAAATGCGCTGTTGTCACAGTTGTAACCATGGCACCTATGAAGAGAGATTGCAATCCTTCAGCTTTGACCTCAGCTGTCCCCCCTGCACCTCAGAAATAGCACAAAGCTGTTTATCTGAATCTCAGATCAGATGTTGTTCTGTTTGTGTGATTTCTATAAAGCAGCAAAACACACTGTTGGCTGTGCTGTGTTTAATTTTGGTATTTCCTCTAAACGGTTGATGCCATCCTGCGCTGCAGCTAGACCGTGCAAAGTTGCAAAGAGTGGAAATGAATTCATGGATTTCATGTCCTCAGCTGAGACAGTAGTTGAGCCAGTGAATCGCTTTTGAATGCAACAGTCCTAAAATCAAGTTACAGAATAGAAAGATTTAAGTCACAGTTCTAGCTTCATTAGCTCAATTAGGTAATGTTTTTTCTTCTGAAGTGCTTAAGGACTGGCCTATGCCACTCATGATCATAGTCATCTAGCAGATAATTGACTGGACTCAAGCCATCTCCACAGGGTGTCAATACACAGATGTCTGATTAACTGTCCTAAGATGAAGTCCGTGTCATCTTGACCAAAGGGTGTATTAATGTCTCTCTGTGGCTCAGACTTTTTTTATTCATCTGTACAGAAACACTGATGTACTTCCTGCTGGGTTATTTACTAAAGTGTGTGTATGTGTGGTGTGTGTGTCTGTTTTATGTGTGTGTGAGGTCTCATTCATCCTTCTCCACATGCACCCACTCAATCTCACAAAGGACCAACTATGAAAATGAGAGAGCGGGAAAACTGAAGAGGCAGCTGCCTCTTTGCTAATGTGAGATTGACACTGGAACTAAGAGGGTCCAATACAAAACACACACGTGCATCCATATGCATAGCTTGTGCATGCATGCCTCAGAGTCTTAAGTCATACTGTGCTTATGTTCTCTCTGTGACAGAAAAAATGTGCTTATATAGAATTATGCACATGCAAAATTGTATGCAGCAAAAGATACAATAACACGCAAAGTCTATGTTGTTAACATCAATTTATATTAGCTCACACATCACACACACCAGGAGTCACACACACTGTTTTTCTCGTTTTCTGTCAGATGGCCTCATTTTCTCTCACCGCTAGCGGTCGTTTACTCTTCAGATTGTTCAAATTGAGCTTTTGAGACTTTTCATTTCCAAACAACAAAAACCTCGCTCTCAAATTAAACAAAGATCAGCGAGGGAAATTGCCCAGGAAGACATCTGCGACTCATTTTCCCCTGGAGTATATGATTAGGAAATTCATTTATGTCTAACGTATAATTCCTGCCTGTCTTTCAAGTGGGAACGTCCACACAGTGCCCTGTGTTCTACCCCTTGAAAGAAGGAAGGAGAAGTAAGAGGAAAAACAGCCTGCGGGATTGGGTTAGAAACAAAGAATATGTTGCTTGCAAGAATGCTCCACTCTCAGTTTTTTAATGATGTTGCTGGGATTTCGCCCCACCGTTTTTTTGAGGAGGAAATGGGTGCTGCACTTGGCCCTCCATACTTAGGGGAATGCAGATCTTGTGGCAACCCCAAGACAGGGTCTTTGTCTGGAAGAACCTCACATGTGTTTAGCTGTGATGGCCAAATGATGGGTCCCATCCCTCTGTGGTCTTCCTACCCGTAATTAGATGTTTTTACACGATTCACTGGGCACATGTAGCCTTAACTGACAGCCACAGAGGTGGAGGGTGAGGTCCTCTCAAGTGGATGACTGCCCAGCAAACAGTGGTGATCATCAAGGCAAAAACAGTGCATCTGTTTGATTATCTGCTCTGCTATCAGTGTGTACCACTTTCATGAAACACAATTTACAAGTATCTTCAGACTGGTGAGCTAATACAGTTTCTACCACAGGAAGTGAAGATGAGACAGAAACACTGAAAAGGAGCACAAGCTGAAAATGGATTCCTGTAGTTCTTCATTAGACTACACCGTCCTGGACAGCAGGATTTTACAGATGCATTAAACCTTTGAAACAGATTTAATAACATGTAGCTGTGTCTTCAGTTAAAATGCCATTCAAAAATATCGGTATATTTAATGTATCTCTACTTCTTTCTACCCAAACTTTCTATGCCCCCCCCAGGAAATGGATATGGAAACCATCGCAACTCACCAGGTCTGCTGGTCTCTCCAGGTGGCATGAACAAGAACATGCAGGCAAAGTCTCCCCCACCCATGAACTTAGGCATGAACAACCGCAAACCTGACCTACGTGTGCTCATCCCCCCTGGCGCCAAGAACAACATGCCCTCCATTGTGAGTAATTTTCCAATCCCTCTTTTCATGTCATCATTCCAAATCTCCCACCTTACTGTATTTCTCCCTATCTATGGGGGGGGGGGAGGGGGCTCTTGGGTTTGTTTGCTTTTGTTTGTTTCCTTTCATGTCCGCTTTGCTGCTTTCATCTCTTCATATCAGACTTGGGTTGATGAGGTTATGTTTGTGATAAGCCTGACTTTCGGTACATTACATTTTTATTGTTTTCTCGTGTGTCTTGGCAGCTTCTAAAACCAACCCTCTTCTTTAAAATGTACTTTTGGCCCAAGTCTGATATACTGCCAGATGCGTTTCCTCCTGCTGTGTCTGTGTGCGTATGTTGGTGCTTATACAATTGACCCTGATATGTCTTCCTCTTGTCTTTCTAATGAGGTGTGTTAAGTTAGTATAGTGACAATAGTTCTTAACATCCTCTTTTCACATTAGTTCTGTTTCGGCTGGCTCAATCCCACAGCAGCTCCATCCTTAGATCCACGCTTAGCCACCACTTCGATCTCACTCACTAATTTGAATTTATTACCCTCCCCTTTTATTGCCGTCAGTCTGAGGATGCCGATCTGCTATTGGTAAGTCAGACTGCCACTCAAATTTAGATATCAAAAACACCCTAAATAGGGCCTTAAGAATCGGACACTTGAAAGGTTTTCTAATGAGAAACTGATTAATATAGTTCTACCCAGCATAATGCACCTTGTAGAAGTGCGAGTGTTGCAGTCACCTGAGTCTTACCTCTTCATCTGCTCTCACTACTGAGATTATTACATCTAGATGCAACGTTTTTGAGTATAGCGGCCCGACTCCAGAGTAACTTTGACTTTTACTGTTGCTGACTCTGCTGAAGGCTCCAATGTCACCTGGCATGACATTTTGTGAGGGCACATAGTGCCATCCAGTGGTGTGTCGGAGTAAAAGCAGCCTGCCCTCTTTTCTGCGTCAGCCCTTGTGCATCCACTCCTCCCTTCCTTCCTTTTATCCTTTCGCCTGCGCATAGTCTTGAGCCTTTTATTACTCAGAATGTAGAAATGAAGGGCAACAAAAAGTACACTTTCATTTTGCATCAAACCTCCATTATTTTCTGCCAAACCCATCCCTCTGCTACAGTAAAGTGCCTCTCCCTTGCTGTCGCTACCCTGCGTTGCCGTGGAGACCGATGTTACTATAGCGACAGTGGGCCCTCGGAAAGGGTGGTAAATGATAGGGTTGGCAGGGTTCAGCCGTGCCGCATGTCAAGTGATTAATTTCCCCAGAAGTTGGCATCACATTCATTCTCTCAGCATCTGTTGAGTGAAAGAAAGAAATGAAAGAAAAATATTTTTTTTATAAAAGCTTTTTTGGTTTATTGTAGTTATTTTGTTTGTTTTTTCTGGGAGTTGATTTCATGTTCTCTCTGTGTCTTTCCTTCCTCTGTCACAGAACCAGAGAATAAACAACTCTCAGTCTGCTCAGTCATTGGCCACCCCAGTGGTATCAGTAGCAACTCCCACTCTTCCAGGACAAGGCATGGGCGGTTACCCATCTGCCATCTCTACTTCTTATGGTACCGGTATGTACAACAGTGTGTGTACTGAGTGATCTTCATTCAATTACCATTTGTGCATTAACGCAGGTTCATTCTCTGTAATTACCCTTTACATGTTTTAGACAATATAATATTGTTTTCAGTTAACGTGTAATGTACCCAAATAACCCGACAAATCTAATTTAATTTTAAATGCTGTGCATCTGTAAAAATATATCACGTGACTCGTGTTTCTTTTGAAACCTTGTTCCCAAATCCCAGTGTTATACAACAGCCTGACAGCAGAGGGTGCTATTTCCACACCAACTAACACAGGACACATTCATGTTACATCACAGCAGCATTATAAAGGAGCTGCATTCTCTTTGCTACTTTGTTTAAACTTCTTTGAACAACCTTTAATCTGCATCCTACCCTTCCTTCCCCCGTGTGTCTGTTCACAGAGTATTCCCTGAACAGTGCGGACCTGTCCTCCCTGTCTGGCTTCAACAGCGGCAGCTCCCTTCACCTTGGCTCAATGAGCGGGTGGCAACAGCAGCACCTTCAGAACATGCAGCATTCAGCCCTCGGCCAGCTAGGGTGAGTGCATTGGACTTTATCTGGGGTGTTGTGAAATGCATGACGTAACACATACATGTGTCACTGTTTTCAACCTTCACTTGCAAGGTCCAACACAAATATGACACCTCCCTGTTTTCAGGAATATGCGTGTGTGTGTGTGTGTGTGTGTGTGTGTATGCGTGCCTGCATGTGACACACTGACTTTAAAATCACTTTGTTTCTTGCTCTGTAACTCTGTAACCCCTTGCGTTTCCTTTCCTTCCTACAGAAATTGCACTAGCTCTCACTTATGTCAGGGTTCAAATCTCTCCCTGCCCTCTGCTCAAAGCCTGCACATCAAGTCCGAACCTGTTTCTCCTCCTAGAGATCGCACCAGCAGCACACCGGGGGGCTACGGTGGTGGGATACCACCTCCCCAGAACCCCTCGTCCCGCCAGGACTCGGGACGCTCTCCTGTTGATAGCCTGAGCAGTTGTAGCAGCTCCCACGAGGGCAGCGACCGTGACGAGCACAGGAATGAGTTCCACTCACCTCTGGGACTGGCCCGGCCCGCCCTGGACGAGCGCGAGAGCCCCTCCATCAAGCGGGTGCGCCTGTCAGAAGGATGGGCGACATGATAGCTCTGTCCTCTCCCCGGCAGTGCCCCGAATTGCCCTGAGCCCCCCGACAATGCAGCGTTATGGTGCCCCCCAAATCAGCTCCCTCCTTTTCCTCCTCTCACTCGATATCACGAGTCACTCACCACCCAACCCCCGAGGCCCCTGTCTTTTTATCTCTTTAACGCTGAAGGAAAGAAAAGGGACAGCCCTTTTCAAAAATATGTTTGTAATTTGTTTTCCTTTTTTTATTTTATTTTTGCTGAGTGTGTGTGTGCTATACATATTGACATTATATAAACCAGTGGGGTGTTGTAATGGGGGTTTGGGAGGGAGGGTGTTGGTTGGGATGGGATCTGGGGGTATTTTTGTTGGGGAACTATGCATAAATTGTATTGTGTGTGGATAAAAAGAATCACGTATGCATATATCTTTACACGTGTGTGTATGTGTACATATATGCATATCAACAAATAAACACAAAAAAAATAGTCAGGTACTCTGTTTCATAAAACGTACTCACACTTTGCCTCAGCGATATATCAGTGACTAGAGACAAAAAAAGACAGAAAAAAAACATTAACAGGAGAGTGAGTGTGTCCAGTGGAAAACACCTTAGCACTTGAGTTGGACAAACAATACATGTGTACAGTGTCAGTTTCATTGCTATATACCTTCTCTGCAGTTCTCCCTTGCAAAAATGTGTGTTAACATTAGATGATGTCATGTTGCAGGTTCAACGTATTTATGTAAATAGAGGGTCAAGGGGGGAAGGGCAGGGGTCAAAAGTTGCCAGACATTACAAGATTTATTTACTCACTAAATGAAAAGCTATTATGCAACATTTGAAGGATTGTACAGGTAAACAGGCCGACCCAATGCTAGATGCGTGGCACCCTTGATAATTTTAGCGCTCTCCTTAAAGAACGGAGCTGAGCGAGGACCACCCTTCGATCTTAGAGCTACGTTAGTGTAATCAAGACAACTCTGGATCCAGTATTAATATTCAGTGTTAATAAACAAACAAAAAAAGGAAAAATAAAAAACAATTGTACGATACACTTGCTTATATTTTCATATGAAAGGAATACAATGCAAAGCATTTTTGTGGCTTTTTGTAGTTTCTATAAGCCAGAATGTGTTTTTTGATAGCTTTGCTAATAAGAGATGGATAGTTCGCCCAGAGGGGAAATGACAGGGCTCCAAAGCCCTAAGCCATGAAAAACAGACTGAGATCCAATGCTTTGCTGAACTGTTTTATCTTTGTAGAGGTTTGTTTTTAAACGTGTATTTCTAATTATATATAATAATGGTAATATTAAGAATCTTTAAAAAAAAAAATCTGTGAAATTAACATGCTTGTGTATAGCTTTCTAATATATAAATATATATACTAATGATTTTTGTTGGTTTCTTAGTGGAGTTTCTATGTGCAGTTGCACATGTTGTCTGGTTTGTTTAATTTGAGCCCTGAACTGTGCTGATCAGGGGTGTATTTAGTCTAACCTTAAAAACCAGCTGGAAAGCATTGCCAGGGTTTGTGTGACGCAGGGAAAACAGGCCAGAATGCTGAAAAACAACCTGTTAGTGGAAAATGTCATGAGACTGGAACTGGGGATGACACAGAAATAAATGTTGACACATGATGTACATGGCTGTCATATTGATGAGGAAATATGACTGACCCTCAATCCATGTCTGGATGCATTTTAACGCATCAGATATTTCATTCTTAACCTTAATTTTCTAATTTAATCTAGTTAATCTTATAAAACATGTTTTTGACATTACCAGTGTTCTGCTCCATCTCAAATCTTCTCCACAACCGTAGCTTGTGTTCAAGATGACACACAGGCGCAGACCCAATCTGTACAATTTTCTTTTGAATCATATTTATGTGGTATAATTTTGCAAGTGCATCGTGAGTAATTATCCCCGATCATTTGCAAACCTAATTTAATTCTATCTCGTCTTGTGACTCCTCATGTTCCACTCTTCAAAACAGGGTTCCACATCATTTACCACATGTCACTGACAGTTCAGCGTCAGATACACAAGGACAAATTGATCATGCTGGTCTGGAAGAAGCACAATTGTTTATTTTAAATAAATAGTTGTTTTGATTTTCTCTTTTTTAAACAATGAAACTAGCCACATATCTCTCTGCCTCCCACTCCCGTATCTGCTGTCACTTAAGTGTTATGATATTTCTATGTGCATATTTCATGCAGGTTCACTATGTTGTTACTGTATACAGTCTGTGTAGTCAAACAGGGGCAGAGCCTCTATAATGGTGTTTTTCTCTCTTTTTTTTAATTCAATACAAAAAGGTTGAGAAAATAAATAAATAAACATGATGTTTCAGGCAGCATAAGTGTGGAGAAACCAAAGCCAGTGGCATTTCTGTATTGTAAACTCAACTTTTATTTTCACATTCATTTATGGTTTTTGCAAGCATTGAAACAAGACAATAAAAGAATTTGCTCAAATGTACAATTGGTTTCACATTTCAATTTCAGATAGTCAAATGTAGCTTTAGATATAACATTGCATTGTCAATAACAACCATATTGATTTGTCTGTTTTGTTGCACATTTGTCCCCCTGTGCATTTCATTGAAAAGATTATACGCAAAGAAAACAAAAAAAACAACAACTGACAATTTGTTATTTAAGGATCAACGGAATAATTTGGGCCTGTTCATGTGAAACACATGCTTGCTGTCCACCCGATCAAAGCACAATACACACTAATTATCATGCTACCTGCCCACTGATTGGAATAATGCCAACATGTCCTGACGATTCATTTGACTGCTGTAGTTTTGACAATAATTTTATGCAAAGATATGGAGAAAACTTGTCTTTATATCTTAGTTTTTTTTTGTTGTTTTTCATCACCTGTTGATCAGTTGGTCTCTGTCATTATTATAATATAGACTAAATGTTGGTACCTCAAAATTGACCCAAGCAGTACCTCAGCTGATGTTTTGATAAGTCACTTGCAGTGAAAGGGGGAGACCATACACCTGTACAGCCATGTGTAATAACCATGCTTAAGGTCCCGACATTCACATGGGATTCTTTGTTGCTCCACCGTGTTTGTGGTTTATTTAAGTTGTATTCAAAAGCTGAAAAGGAATTTAAAAAAAGAGTAATATGTTACAATGCTTAAAAAGTCAGTCTGTAGTATCAAATGTAGCTTGTATAAACCTGAATATTGGGGAGGTTTGGAACTAATGTTTCTGGAACACAAGAGCGGCTTTCAGCGGCATAAGCTGGCCTTTGTCGCCACTTGAGACTAAGATGGTATAAAATTAAATCCACATCTCTGTAACTCAAGGGACTTGATTCAGCTGTATGTAGTGAAAACGTATGGGGATGAAATAAAAGTCTCCTCTGCTGGAGGGAAAGGCTATTTGTATTTTGCAGAGATTTCAGTAAAGTTACTGGCTTTCTTAGTTATCCTGATGTGACTTGGTGTGATTTCATTGTGTTTGACTTGTTTCTGCATGCGTCTCTCTAAACTGCGGTGACTCTCATACTCTGCAGACTCCAAAAACCACCTCAACATGAAAATCTCCCATGAATGGAAGTCAGTGCATGGTGCCATAGCAGCTCCACTTTAACACAACATTAATTGTATGACATTGACATAATGACAGCGGCATCATTTTCACATTTGCTTCTTTCCATTTCCATTTTTAAAAAATGTGGCATTTTAACATAACATATTCATACGGAAGACATTTATTTGACATTTAAAGCCAAGGTTTGTCTCACTTAACATTACAGCAGCAGCATCTCACTCGTGGATACATTATGCTATAGACAATACACGTGGGCCTTAAATTCACAGGGAAAAACACATGTTCATAAACAATGCAAACACAGTGATCCGCTCCAGCAAACCAGGAAGATGTGAAAAATCCCCTTAACACACACACACACACACACACGTGGTCTAGACCTACTCAAGTACTGTCATTCATTCCTGAAGAAAAGAATAGAGAAAAAAGGAAAGAAAGAGAGGGTGGGAGAACTCATTCAGTAAAATCCAGGATTCTCGTTTCTTTCTTTTTCTTTTTTTTGGCTTCCTTGCAACAATCAGGTAGGAATGTCTTCCGCAAAAAAAAAGAAGAGCAATCCAGAACTGCGTTTTAAATTATAATGGCGTAGGATGACACGTGTATGACTGCTGCAAATATAATAATCAGTAACAACAGTCACATGTGTATTAAGCGACGATGGCGTGGAAGCAGTACGTTGTCAACACGCAAACACTGATCATACAAATTCCACACATGTCGTCCCAGCTGAGGGTTTGACGCGTCTTTAGAGGCCTTCGTGTTTCCCCTGCTAAAGATGCATTCCCGTTCTACCTATACAGCATGACTCGCGTTTCGATATTTTTTTCTTCACCAAAAAAATCATCAAATGTTTCCTTTAAGTGCACCTGTTTTCCTTTATGGTGAAACATTTTAAATAAGCAAAAATATGTTTTCTTATAAAAACTTTTCGCGTTTTTGAAATTCGATAGCGATCTTTCCAAACCTTTTCTGTTTCCGAAAGTATCTCTATTGCGACTTCATTTAAAATATCTATGATTTTTATTGGATTACTGTTGTTTTTTTCCCGTTAGAGTCTTGGAAACGGTGCAATGCATATGAAAGCTACTTGTGTCCACTCTCCAGAAAACAAGCCGAGCTTGAAGTGAACTGCGTCAATCGTTTAAATCATTTCAGGTTCGGAACACTTATTCAGAAACTCCAGCGACGTGCCCTCTTTAATTGAACCAGTCCCATCAATTAGATGAAATGGTTTTAAAATGAGAAAAAAAAGCGTTTTATGATACTTTTACTGAGCGATGAAGTTCATTTAAACACGCTTCATCATCATGATACATTTTTTCATTTAACATTTCGATTTTAAAAACGTAATGTACTACTTTCGAAATATTCCAATCAAATTCCCATTAAAAACAAAAAACTGAAAACAACAAGAGTGTATTATATATATACATGTATGTGTGTGTGTGTGTGTGTGTGTGTGTGTGTGCGCGCGCGCATTATGTAGAATGGAGTCGATTCTTTTCTTTTTAAAACAGCCAAAGCAGAAATACAACAATGGCAAGTGTTATAACGTTGTGTTATAACGACGCCTCAAAAGAGTCAATTCAGCACATTTTGGGGAGTGTTTTTTTTTTATCTCACAAGTAATGCAACTGCCGACACAAAAGTGGACCTTTGCCATTAGATTTCTTTTACTGAATGTGCACAAAATAACGAAGATAACGAAATCATAATTCCAGAGAAATCCTTTCAGCGTCTACAGCCTGGAAAGGGACATTTTATAATTATTCTCTTAATAACACTGACTAATACTGTGATTTACGGTACTCAAGAGTTCATACGACATTACTGTGCCGGTATATTTTACTCGATGTATTAATGCAATATTCGGCTAGCGATCTGTGCTTCTATGATGCTAAACCGTGAGTTTTATGGCTTTGTAGTTTATAGTATTTTCACCTCGACAATATCCCTGCGGTATATGAATCAGTCCAGGTTACTGTGCGTTTTGCAGGTTTTAATTAGGCCCTCCGCTGCTTCATTGGGCTACGCCTGCAGCCGTGTTGGTGCCTTTAGTAAGAAGGGTTAATTCCAACATCCTGTAGTGAAGAAGGCTGATAAAGTCCCCGTGGGCACAATGCAATGTATTATCGGTCAGAAATAATCTGTTGTGACAACATTTCTCACCGTTTCTCCAAAGGTCAGACTGATGCAGAACACGTCATCGTTTGAACTGATCAATCTCCTGACAACGAGAACATCAAAGTCTCATTTGACATTTTTTTAAAAAGCAAGAGAGCATACTTGGATTTACTAATAGCCAAGAAAAAAGAAAAAATAGTTTTAACACTGCAGAAACCTAAACAACACTGGAATTTGTTCAAATCTAGGCTTCAGTTGTCGCATTTTGTAAGATCTGTGGACGCCAGTCATAACATCCGATCTAACTGGGCTGCGGCAAATGTACCCTTTCAGCAAAAAGACAACTTTATTGTAAGACTGTTGTTTGACATTTGACACGCATTCGTTTGTATGATTAGAGGTGGGCGGGGTGGCGGCACCAGCAGGTGAACATGCCCTTCAGTGACCGGAGAGGCTTGCCACGTTCTCTTCATCAACATTCTCCGAAATCACCGCTAGATGTCACCGTTTAGTCGCCTATCCCCCTCAGCCTTCATCCTCCTCATCCTCAGTCTCCAAAGCTATTCATGTAGATCGACCTGACATAAATAAGCCTGTGTACTGAGCGAACATATTGGGGGGTCAGTGTCAGCGCGAGATCCACATTTCTCCCTGATCATTTCAATCTACACATTATTGTTTAATGTCCGAATTCAAAGGGGTAGTCTGTAATGTAAAGTAAAAACAACAGTGAGATATGCGAACAACAACAGTAATAATAATAATATTAATAATAATAATAATTAAAAAAAATACTAAGAATAATAAACAATGGAAGCTTTAACACACACATATGTACGCTACGGACGTTCTGTGTGTCCCCTATGACTAAAAGGAAAAAGAGTTCATCAGTGCGCGGGGCGGGAGACGCCTCACACCTTTACTACCACAGGTATGCTACTGAAAAACAGCTCGGCTGCTTCTTTCATTCGGAGGTGTTTCACCAATTTCAAAAGACTGCTTCCAATACCGGAAAAAAGGCTCGCCCGCTCCCATTATCTGCAAACTGCGTCGCAGGCTGACGTCTGGCCTACACCTGGACAAATAAAAGTGTATTTTAATATATGCTCTTTGACTCACTAATAATTCCTGAAGAGAAGACTACGGCGCACGCTCATTTCCCTTCCCTCGTTTGAAATGAAATATTTAGCCGAATCATTGGCCCACGTTACACCTCCACACGGGAGCATTTTCATGTAGGTAATAAAAATATAAAGGGGAAAAAAAGCTGTTTTATTTTGTTCGTCCCTGTTTTCAATCGTAACTGTTTGGAATCTGTTTTTCTTTGACTGGAACACCTGACAGGCCTGGTGGCTCTGTCATCACTGAACGACTTCATATTAAACGCAACTAACACATTTAAACAGCAGGAACAGAGAGAATACCAGGGGTCCATACATGTCATCTCTCCTGCTATACATGATTCAAATGAGGATCCAACTGGACCATTCTGTCTGTAGTCGAGACCAGGAATACACTGATTTCAATCACTAAAAGTGAGTAAAGACCCTGTGATTTACCTAGCGAATGTTACCTAGCTTTCTGGGAAAGGTAGTCCTTACCTTTCCCAGAAAGGAGTGACGTTAACGAATTACTCGACATTGATTCTTTTATTTTTTATTATTGTGAGAAGGTAACACCCGCCAATCGAAAGAATGAGGTTTTGTTAAATCACCTACAAACGATCCCGATCTCTTCCCTTACTCCTCTTACATTCATACAGAGGATATCTTATTGGAAGAAATGTATTTAGGTTTGTCTATAGCCAAATGAAACACAACCTATACCTTGAGGGTATCGTTGCTAATCATTTACAAGTGTTTTTTTGTTTTTTTTTTCATTTTTGAAGGTGAACGCAGGTGTGTTTATCTTTTATATTTTGGGAGGTGGTAATGACACGACAGAGGATGACGAGTGGACTGTTTAAGCTCCCGGGAAGCGACCTATAAGCAACTTACGATAGTATAATATTTTAGAACAGGTATAAGAATGAGGAGCCCGGCATAGGTGGGGTAACGGACTCCTGTGGCTTTGAATCTCTTTACGTGGGCCAGCCTGACCACTGGTGTCGAGCCGCGAGCAGTTTCAGAGCAAGGTTCAGTGACGAGGGGAGTCGCCTACAGGGACTGCATCTGCTTTGGCTGATAGCAGAAAGTTTGCCCTCCTGGAAAACGTCCCACCAACTTGGTAGAAACGTCGAAGGTAACCAAGCACCGAGTTGCAGCAGCATCAGCACCGCTGGGGTTTGTAAACTGGAGGTAAGTTAAGACGTTAGATTTAGGACAGGCTTCCTCTGTGGTCATCACAAAGATGCGGCGAGTGAGTGAGAGAGAAAAAAACCCAGAAAGTAAGACATACTTAAACGGAAATGTCCGTCTTCTATTTTATATTATCCTATGTGACAATTGTAGATATATTTATCTTAGGTCACCGCACTTGCACGCGCGGGCTCGTCCCTGGCACCGCTGTGCGCGTGCGCGGACACCGAGGAGACAGCCTGAGCAATTGTAGCCTAAATGTCAGCGCTGCGTCACTGGATTTCTTACAAACTGGGCCGGAGACTTTTTGGTTTTTAGTTTTCGCACAACCCGTGTCACCCTCGCCTCACGAGCCAGCCGGCCGGATCTTAGAGTACCTCTGCATCTCCTCTATTGTTTGCCCACCAGAGAGCTCTTTGTTCAGGCATTCTGGATTTGAGTATTCAAAGGCTTTCCCCGATTTGCATCATTCAGATCAAAGAAAGTCCGATTTTTTTAAGACCGCAACGCTGCCACTGCGGTCAACATCACATTAGCCTATCATTTGAACGTGAAGTCTGACATTTTAGGTAAATAATAAATGTCACCGCCGTAACAGGCTAAACAAGGGCTTTGCGTCCATTTATACGCAAAAGCATGTATAATAAACACTGAGCGATAAGTACGTAATGCAAATCTATCCACTGAATATGCATCAATATTAAAAATAATACGCACACCAGAGCCAACGGCGTCGGAGAACTGAGTATGGCGGAGCGGGTCGTCTCATTACGCATGGGCGGTTTTCCACGCAGAAGCCACGGTTCCCCTTCTCTTCATGTCTCCCTTCCGTCCCGTTCACATTTACGAAGCCTCTTGGAAAAACAAACAAGGCTATGTTGGCTTTCAAAACGGCAATCAAACCCCCGAGAACTGGCTGGGGGGGAATTACTCCGACTGCAGCCGGGCGGACTATGTAGTAAGCGGGATTTGCATATTTTGATGCACTAATTGCCTTGATGTATTTAAATATGGCTGCACGTAGCTGATGTGCTTGTCTACGTCATTGAACGTGCCCTCGTTGTTCAACTAAAACGTGAATCCGGTTGAATCTAATGGATACGCCTGCAATTAGGCAAAGGTGGGGCGGGAGGGGGTGAAATGAGAGAGGACGCTTTGCTTTCCCTGTTGTCTGTCTTTTCAGTCACATGGTGCTTTTCTGACATTTGCTGTTTTTCTTTGAGGCATTTAGAACAATAACATTTTAAGAACATATCTTAACATCGGAAAATTGTGACCGGTGAAAATGAACACGGCAGGTGCAGCCTGACGCCGAGGCTGAGAAAACAGAGAGGCGTTATTCCTCCAAGTCGTTTCGCAGAAAAAGTCGAGCATTCGAAACTATTCACACACACACACAAAAAAGTATGTCATCACCAAAAGAATTAGCTGAAGACACAGGCCACCGGTGGGCTACTGACAAGTAGGTCACCTCATTTTAACTTTTTTGTGTGTGTGTGTGTGTGTGTGTGTGTGAAAGATTTCTCTTATCTTTCTTTTACCTTCTCTCTCTAAGCTGCGTTGTCACTGTGTGTGTGTGGGTGTGTGTGTGTGTGTGTGTGTGTGTGTGTGTGTGTGTGTGTGTGTGTGTGTGTGTGTGTGTGTGTGTG